>JAXIVJ010003169.1:55000-97610 GCA_036785665.1 Chirona hameri | reverse complement strand
CCCGATGTTCCTGCTCCCCGTGTCCTACACATGATGAACCTGTCCACCACGACCCGATGTTCCTGCTCCCAACCCCGTGTCCTACACATGATGAACCTGTCCACCACGGCCCGATGTTCCTGCTCCCCGTGTCCTACACATGATGAACCTGTCCACCACGACCCGATGTTCCTGCTCCCCGTGTCCTACACATGATGAACCTGTCCACCACGGCCCGATGTTCCTGCTCCCCGTGTCCTACACATGATGAACCTGTCCACCACGACCCGATGTTCCTGCTCCCCGTGTCCTACACATGATGAACCTGTCCACCACGACCCGATGTTCCTGCTCCCCGTGTCCTACACATGATGAACCTGTCCACCACGGCCCGATGTTCCTGCTCCCCGTGTCCTACACATGATGAACCTGTCCACCACGACCCGATGTTCCTGCTCCCCGTGTCCTACACATGATGAACCTGTCCACCACGACACGATGTTCCTGCTCCCAACCCCGTGTCCTACACATGATGAACCTGTCCACCACGACCCGATGTTCCTGCTCCCCGTGTCCTACACATGATGAACCTGTCCACCACGGCCCGATGTTCCTGCTCCCCGTGTCCTACACATGATGAACCTGTCCACCACGACCCAATGTTCCTGCTCCCCGTGTCCTACACATGATGAACCTGTCCACCACGACACGATGTTCCTGCTCCCCGTGTCCTACACATGATGAACCTGTCCACCACGACCCGATGTTCCTGCTCCCCGTGTCCTACACATGATGAACCTGTCCACCACGGCCCGATGTTCCTGCTCCCCGTGTCCTACACATGATGAACCTGTCCACCACGACACGATGTTCCTGCTCCCAACCCCGTGTCCTACACATGATGAACCTGTCCACCACGACCCGATGTTCCTGCTCCCCGTGTCCTACACATGATGAACCTGTCCACCACGGCCCGATGTTCCTGCTCCCCGTGTCCTACACATGATGAACCTGTCCACCACGACCCGATGTTCCTGCTCCCCGTGTCCTACACATGATGAACCTGTCCACCACGACCCGATGTTCCTGCTCCCCGTGTCCTACACATGATGAACCTGTCCACCACGACACGATGTTCCTGCTCCCAACCCCGTGTCCTACACATGATGAACCTGTCCACCACGACCCGATGTTCCTGCTCCCCGTGTCCTACACATGATGAACCTGTCCACCACGGCCCGATGTTCCTGCTCCCCGTGTCCTACACATGATGAACCTGTCCACCACGACCCAATGTTCCTGCTCCCCGTGTCCTACACATGATGAACCTGTCCACCACGACCCGATGTTCCTGCTCCCCGTGTCCTACACATGATGAACCTGTCCACCACGGCCCGATGTTCCTGCTCCCCGTGTCCTACACATGATGAACCTGTCCACCACGACCCGATGTTCCTGCTCCCCGTGTCCTACACATGATGAACCTGTCCACCACGACACGATGTTCCTGCTCCTAACCCCGTGTCCTACACATGATGAACCTGTCCACCACGACCCGATGTTCCTGCTCCCCGTGTCCTACACATGATGAACCTGTCCACCACGACACGATGTTCCTGCTCCCAACCCCGTGTCCTACACATGATGAACCTGTCCACCACGACCCGATGTTCCTGCTCCCCGTGTCCTACACATGATGAACCTGTCCACCACGACACGATGTTCCTGCTCCCAACCCCGTGTCCTACACATGATGAACCTGTCCACCACGACCCGATGTTCCTGCTCCCAACCCCGTGTCCTACACATGATGAACCTGTCCACCACGACCCGATGTTCCTGCTCCCCGTGTCCTACACATGATGAACCTGTCCACCACGACCCGATGTTCCTGCTCCCCGTGTCCTACACATGATGAACCTGTCCACCACGACACGATGTTCCTGCTCCCCGTGTCCTACACATGATGAACCTGTCCACCACGACCCGATGTTCCTGCTCCCCGTGTCCTACACATGATGAACCTGTCCACCACGACACAATGTTCCTGCTCCCCGTGTCCTACACATGATGAACCTGTCCACCACGACCCGATGTTCATGCTCCCGTGTCCTACACATGATGAACCTGTCCACCACGACCCGATGTTCCTGCTGCCCGTGTCCTACACATGATGAACCTGTCCACCACGACCCGATGTTCCTGCTCCCCGTGTCCTACACATGATGAACCTGTCCACCACGACCCGATGTTCCTGCTCCCCGTGTCCTACATATGATGAACCTGTCCACCACGACCCGATGTTCCTGCTCCCCGTGTCCTACACATGATGAACCTGTCCACCACGACACGATGTTCCTGCTCCACGTGTCCTACACATGATGAACCTGTCCACCACGACCCGATGTTCATGCTCCCGTGTCCTACACATGATGAACCTGTCCACCACGACCCGATGTTCCTGCTCCCCGTGTCCTACACATGATGAACCTGTCCACCACGACCCGATGTTCCTGCTCCCCGTGTCCTACACATGATGAACCTGTCCACCACGACCCGATGTTCATGCTCCCCGTGTCCTACACATGATGAACCTGTCCACCACGACCCGATGTTCCTGCTCCCCGTGTCCTACACATGATGAACCTGTCCACCACGACCCGATGTTCATGCTCCCGTGTCCTACACATGATGAACCTGTCCACCACGACCCGATGTTCCTGCTCCCCGTGTCCTACACATGATGAACCTGTCCACCACGACCCGATGTTCCTGTCCCACCCCTGTGTCCTGCACATGATGAACCTGTCCACCACGACCCGATGTTCCTGCTCCCCGTGTCCTACACATGATGAACCTGTCCACCACGACCCCATGTTCCTGCTCCCCGTGTCCTACACATGATGAACCTGTCCACCACGACCCGATGTTCCTGCTCCCCGTGTCCTACACATGATGAACCTGCCCACCACGACACGATGTTCCTGCTCCCCGTGTCCTACACATGATGAACCTGTCCACCACGACCCGATGTTCCTGCTCCCCGTGTCCTACACATGATGAACCTGTCCACCACGACCCGATGTTCCTGCTCCCCGTGTCCTACACATGATGAACCTGCCCACCACGACACGATGTTCCTGCTCCCAACCCCGTGTCCTACACATGATGAACCTGTCCACCACGACACGATGTTCCTGCTCCCCGTGTCCTACACATGATGAACCTGTCCACCACGACCCAATGTTCCTGCTCCCCGTGTCCTACACATGATGAACCTGTCCACCACGACACGATGTTCCTGCTCCCCGTGTCCTACACATGATGAACCTGTCCACCACGACCCAATGTTCCTGCTCCCCGTGTCCTACACATGATGAACCTGTCCACCACGACACGATGTTCCTGCTCCCCGTGTCCTACACATGATGAACCTGTCCACCACGACCCGATGTTCCTGCTCCCCGTGTCCTACACATGATGAACCTGTCCACCACGACCCGATGTTCCTGCTCCCCGTGTCCTACACATGATGAACCTGTCCACCACGACCCGATGTTCCTGCTCCCCGTGTCCTACACATGATGAACCTGTCCACCACGACACGATGTTCCTGCTCCCAACCCCGTGTCCTACACATGATGAACCTGTCCACCACGACCCAATGTTCCTGCTCCCCGTGTCCTACACATGATGAACCGGTCCACCACGACACGATGTTCCTGCTCCCAACCCCGTGTCCTACACATGATGAACCTGTCCACCACGACCCAATGTTCCTGCTCCCCGTGTCCTACACATGATGAACCTGTCCACCACGACCCCATGTTCCTGCTCCCAACCCCGTGTCCTACACATGATGAACCTGTCCACCACGACACAATGTTCCTGCTCCCAACCCCGTGTCCTACACATGATGAACCTGTCCACCACGACCCAATGTTCCTGCTCCCCGTGTCCTACACATGATGAACCTGTCCACCACGACACGATGTTCCTGCTCCCAACCCCGTGTCCTACACATGATGAACCTGTCCACCACGACCCAATGTTCCTGCTCCCCGTGTCCTACACATGATGAACCTGTCCACCACGACACGATGTTCCTGCTCCCCGTGTCCTACACATGATGAACCTGTCCACCACGGCCCGATGTTCCTGCTCCCCGTGTCCTACACATGATGAACCTGTCCACCACGACCCGATGTTCCTGCTCCCCGTGTCCTACACATGATGAACCTGTCCACCACGACCCGATGTTCCTGCTCCCCGTGTCCTACACATGATGAACCTGTCCACCACGACCCGATGTTCCTGCTCCCAACCCCGTGTCCTACACATGATGACCTGTCCACCACGACCCGATGTTCCTGCTCCCCGTGTCCTACACATGATGAACCTGTCCACCACGACATGATGTTCCTGCTCCCCGTGTCCTACACATGATGAACCTGTCCACCACGACCCGATGTTCCTGCTCCCCGTGTCCTACACATGATGAACCTGTCCACCACGGCCCGAAGTTCCTGCTCCCCGTGTCCTACACATGATGAACCTGTCCACCACGACACGATGTTCCTGCTCCCCGTGTCCTACACATGATGAACCTGTCCACCACGACCCGATGTTCCTGCTCCCAACCCCGTGTCCTACACATGATGAACCTGTCCACCACGACACGATGTTCCTGCTCCCCGTGTCCTACACATGATGAACCTGTCCACCACGACCCGATGTTCCTGCTCCCAACCCCGTGTCCTACACATGATGAACCTGTCCACCACGACCCGATGTTCCTGCTCCCAACCCCGTGTCCTACACATGATGAACCTGTCCACCACGACACGATGTTCCTGCTCCCCGTGTCCTACACATGATGAACCTGTCCACCACGACCCGATGTTCCTGCTCCCAACCCCGTGTCCTACACATGATGAACCTGTCCACCACGACCCGATGTTCCTGCTCCCAACCCCGTGTCCTACACATGATGAACCTGTCCACCACGACACGATGTTCCTGCTCCCCGTGTCCTACACATGATGAACCTGTCCACCACGACCCCATGTTCCTGCTCCCCGTGTCCTACACATGATGAACCTGTCCACCACGACCCCATGTTCCTGCTCCCCGTGTCCTACACATGATGAACCTGTCCACCACGACCCCATGTTCCTGCTCCCCGTGTCCTACACATGATGAACCTGTCCACCACGACCCGATGTTCCTGCTCCCCGTGTCCTACACATGATGAACCTGTCCACCACGACCCGATGTTCCTGCTCCCAACCCCGTGTCCTACACATGATGAACCTGTCCACCACGACCCGATGTTCCTGCTCCCCGTGTCCTACACATGATGAACCTGTCCACCACGCCACGATGTTCCTGCTCCCCGTGTCCTACACATGATGAGCCTGTCCACCACGACACGATGTTCCTGCTCCCCGTGTCCTACACATGATGAACCTGTCCACCACGACCCGATGTTCCTGCTCCCCGTGTCCTACACATGATGAACCTGTCCACCACGACCCGATGTTCCTGCTCCCCGTGTCCTACACATGATGAACCTGTCCACCACGACCCGATGTTCCTGCTCCCCGTGTCCTACACATGATGAACCTGTCCACCACGACACGATGTTCCTGCTCCCCGTGTCCTACACATGATGAACCTGTCCACCACGACACGATGTTCCTGCTCCCCGTGTCCTACACATGATGAACCTGTCCACCACGACCCGATGTTCCTGCTCCCCGTGTCCTACACATGATGAACCTGTCCACCACGACATGATGTTCCTGCTCCCAACCCCGTGTCCTACACATGATGAACCTGTCCACCACGACCCGATGTTCCTGCTCCCCGTGTCCTACACATGATGAACCTGTCCACCACGACCCGATGTTCCTGCTCCCCGTGTCCTACACATGATGAACCTGTCCACCACGACACGATGTTCCTGCTCCCAACCCCGTGTCCTACACATGATGAACCTGTCCACCACGACCCGATGTTCCTGCTCCCCGTGTCCTACACATGATGAACCTGTCCACCACGACCCGATGTTCCTGCTCCCCGTGTCCTACACATGATGAACCTGTCCACCACGACCCGATGTTCCTGCTCCCCGTGTCCTACACATGATGAACCTGTCCACCACGACCCGATGTTCCTGCTCCCAACCCCGTGTCCTACACATGATGAACCTGTCCACCACGACACGATGTTCCTGCTCCCCGTGTCCTACACATGATGAACCTGTCCACCACGACCCGATGTTCCTGCTCCCCGTGTCCTACACATGATGAACCTGTCCACCACGACACGATGTTCCTGCTCCCAACCCCGTGTCCTACACATGATGAACCTGTCCACCACGATCCGATGTTCCTGCTCCCCGTGTCCTACACATGATGAACCTGTCCACCACGGCCCGATGTTCCTGCTCCCCGTGTCCTACACATGATGAACCTGTCCACCACGGCCCGATGTTCCTGCTCCCCGTGTCCTACACATGATGAACCTGTCCACCACGACCCGATGTTCCTGCTCCCCGTGTCCTACACATGATGAACCTGTCCACCACGGCCCGATGTTCCTGCTCCCAACCCCGTGTCCTACACATGATGAACCTGTCCACCACGACACGATGTTCCTGCTCCCAACCCCGTGTCCTACACATGATGAACCTGTCCACCACGACATGATGTTCCTGCTCCCCGTGTCCTACACATGATGAACCTGTCCACCACGACCCGATGTTCCTGCTCCCCGTGTCCTACACATGATGAACCTGTCCACCACGACCCGATGTTCCTGCTCCCCGTGTCCTACACATGATGAACCTGTCCACCACGACACGATGTTTCTGCTCCCCGTGTCCTACACATGATGAACCTGTCCACCACGGCCCGATGTTCCTGCTCCCCGTGTCCTACACATGATGAACCTGTCCACCACGACACGATGTTCCTGCTCCCAACACCGTGTCCTACACATAATGAACCTGTCCACCACGACACGATGTTCCTGCTCCCAACCCCGTGTCCTACACATGATGAACCTGTCCACCACGACATGATGTTCCTGCTCCCCGTGTCCTACACATGATGAACCTGTCCACCACGACCCGATGTTCCTGCTCCCCGTGTCCTACACATGATGAACCTGTCCACCACGACCCGATGTTCCTGCTCCCCGTGTCCTACACATGATGAACCTGTCCACCACGACACGATGTTCCTGCTCCCAACCCCGTGTCCTACACATGATGAACCTGTCCACCACGACACGATGTTCCTGCTCCCAACCCCGTGTCCTACACATGATGAACCTGTCCACCACGACACGATGTTCCTGCTCCCCGTGTCCTACACATGATGAACCTGTCCACCACGACATGATGTTCCTGCTCCCGTGTCCTACACATGATGAACCTGTCCACCACGGCCCGATGTTCCTGCTCCCAACCCCGTGTCCTACACATGATGAACATGTCCACCACGACACGATGTTCCTGCTCCCCGTGTCCTACACATGATGAACCTGTCCACCACGACCCGATGTTCCTGCTCCCCGTGTCCTACACATGATGAACCTGTCCACCACGACACGATGTTCCTGCTCCCCGTGTCCTACACATGATGAACCTGTCCACCACGACACGATGTTCCTGCTCCCAACCCCGTGTCCTACACATGATGAACCTGTCCACCACGACCCAATGTTCCTGCTCCCCGTGTCCTACACATGATGAACCGGTCCACCACGACACGATGTTCCTGCTCCCAACCCCGTGTCCTACACATGATGAACCTGTCCACCACGACCCAATGTTCCTGCTCCCCGTGTCCTACACATGATGAACCTGTCCACCACGACCCCATGTTCCTGCTCCCAACCCCGTGTCCTACACATGATGAACCTGTCCACCACGACACGATGTTCCTGCTCCCAACCCCGTGTCCTACACATGATGAACCTGTCCACCACGACCCAATGTTCCTGCTCCCCGTGTCCTACACATGATGAACCTGTCCACCACGACACGATGTTCCTGCTCCCAACCCCGTGTCCTACACATGATGAACCTGTCCACCACGACCCAATGTTCCTGCTCCCCGTGTCCTACACATGATGAACCTGTCCACCACGACACGATGTTCCTGCTCCCCGTGTCCTACACATGATGAACCTGTCCACCACGGCCCGATGTTCCTGCTCCCCGTGTCCTACACATGATGAACCTGTCCACCACGACCCGATGTTCCTGCTCCCCGTGTCCTACACATGATGAACCTGTCCACCACGACCCGATGTTCCTGCTCCTCGTGTCCTACACATGATGAACCTGTCCACCACGACCCGATGTTCCTGCTCCCAACCCCGTGTCCTACACATGATGAACCTGTCCACCACGACCCGATGTTCCTGCTCCCCGTGTCCTACACATGATGAACCTGTCCACCACGACATGATGTTCCTGCTCCCCGTGTCCTACACATGATGAACCTGTCCACCACGACCCGATGTTCCTGCTCCCCGTGTCCTACACATGATGAACCTGTCCACCACGGCCCGAAGTTCCTGCTCCCCGTGTCCTACACATGATGAACCTGTCCACCACGACACGATGTTCCTGCTCCCCGTGTCCTACACATGATGAACCTGTCCACCACGACCCGATGTTCCTGCTCCCAACCCCGTGTCCTACACATGATGAACCTGTCCACCACGACACGATGTTCCTGCTCCCCGTGTCCTACACATGATGAACCTGTCCACCACGACCCGATGTTCCTGCTCCCAACCCCGTGTCCTACACATGATGAACCTGTCCACCACGACCCGATGTTCCTGCTCCCAACCCCGTGTCCTACACATGATGAACCTGTCCACCACGACCCGATGTTCCTGCTCCCAACCCCGTGTCCTACACATGATGAACCTGTCCACCACGACACGATGTTCCTGCTCCCCGTGTCCTACACATGATGAACCTGTCCACCACGACCCCATGTTCCTGCTCCCCGTGTCCTACACATGATGAACCTGTCCACCACGACCCCATGTTCCTGCTCCCCGTGTCCTACACATGATGAACCTGTCCACCACGACCCCATGTTCCTGCTCCCCGTGTCCTACACATGATGAACCTGTCCACCACGACCCCATGTTCCTGCTCCCCGTGTCCTACACATGATGAACCTGTCCACCACGACCCGATGTTCCTGCTTCCCGTGTCCTACACATGATGAACCTGTCCACCACGACCCGATGTTCCTGCTCCCAACCCCGTGTCCTACACATGATGAACCTGTCCACCACGACCCGATGTTCCTGCTCCCCGTGTCCTACACATGATGAACCTGTCCACCACGACATGATGTTCCTGCTCCCCGTGTCCTACACATGATGAACCTGTCCACCACGACCCAATGTTCCTGCTCCCCGTGTCCTACACATGATGAACCTGTCCACCACGACACGATGTTCCTGCTCCCAACCCCGTGTCCTACACATGATGAACCTGTCCACCACGACCCAATGTTCCTGCTCCCCGTGTCCTACACATGATGAACCGGTCCACCACGACCCCATGTTCCTGCTCCCAACCCCGTGTCCTACACATGATGAACCTGTCCACCACGACACGATGTTCCTGCTCCCAACCCCGTGTCCTACACATGATGAACCTGTCCACCACGACACGATGTTCCTGCTCCCCGTGTCCTACACATGATGAACCTGTCCACCACGACCCAATGTTCCTGCTCCCCGTGTCCTACACATGATGAACCTGTCCACCACGACACGATGTTCCTGCTCCCCGTGTCCTACACATGATGAACCTGTCCACCACGACCCAATGTTCCTGCTCCCCGTGTCCTACACATGATGAACCTGTCCACCACGACACGATGTTCCTGCTCCCAACCCCGTGTCCTACACATGATGAACCTGTCCACCACGACCCAATGTTCCTGCTCCCCGTGTCCTACACATGATGAACCTGTCCACCACGACCCAATGTTCCTGCTCCCCGTGTCCTACACATGATGAACCTGTCCACCACGACCCAATGTTCCTGCTCCCCGTGTCCTACACATGATGAACCTGTCCACCACGACACGATGTTCCTGCTCCCAACCCCGTGTCCTACACATGATGAACCTGTCCACCACGACCCAATGTTCCTGCTCCCCGTGTCCTACACATGATGAACCTGTCCACCACGACACGATGTTCCTGCTCCCCGTGTCCTACACATGATGAACCTGTCCACCACGGCCCGATGTTCCTGCTCCCCGTGTCCTACACATGATGAACCTGTCCACCACGACCCGATGTTCCTGCTCCCCGTGTCCTACACATGATGAACCTGTCCACCACGACCCGATGTTCCTGCTCCCCGTGTCCTACACATGATGAACCTGTCCACCACGACCCGATGTTCCTGCTCCCAACCCCGTGTCCTACACATGATGACCTGTCCACCACGACCCGATGTTCCTGCTCCCCGTGTCCTACACATGATGAACCTGTCCACCACGACATGATGTTCCTGCTCCCCGTGTCCTACACATGATGAACCTGTCCACCACGACCCGATGTTCCTGCTCCCCGTGTCCTACACATGATGAACCTGTCCACCACGGCCCGAAGTTCCTGCTCCCCGTGTCCTACACATGATGAACCTGTCCACCACGACACGATGTTCCTGCTCCCCGTGTCCTACACATGATGAACCTGTCCACCACGACCCGATGTTCCTGCTCCCAACCCCGTGTCCTACACATGATGAACCTGTCCACCACGACACGATGTTCCTGCTCCCCGTGTCCTACACATGATGAACCTGTCCACCACGACCCGATGTTCCTGCTCCCAACCCCGTGTCCTGCACATGATGAACCTGTCCACCACGACCCGATGTTCCTGCTCCCAACCCCGTGTCCTACACATGATGAACCTGTCCACCACGACACGATGTTCCTGCTCCCCGTGTCCTACACATGATGAACCTGTCCACCACGACCCGATGTTCCTGCTCCCAACCCCGTGTCCTACACATGATGAACCTGTCCACCACGACCCGATGTTCCTGCTCCCAACCCCGTGTCCTACACATGATGAACCTGTCCACCACGACACGATGTTCCTGCTCCCCGTGTCCTACACATGATGAACCTGTCCACCACGACCCCATGTTCCTGCTCCCCGTGTCCTACACATGATGAACCTGTCCACCACGACCCCATGTTCCTGCTCCCCGTGTCCTACACATGATGAACCTGTCCACCACGACCCCATGTTCCTGCTCCCCGTGTCCTACACATGATGAACCTGTCCACCACGACCCCATGTTCCTGCTCCCCGTGTCCTACACATGATGAACCTGTCCACCACGACCCGATGTTCCTGCTCCCCGTGTCCTACACATGATGAACCTGTCCACCACGACCCGATGTTCCTGCTCCCAACCCCGTGTCCTACACATGATGAACCTGTCCACCACGACCCGATGTTCCTGCTCCCCGTGTCCTACACATGATGAACCTGTCCACCACGCCACGATGTTCCTGCTCCCCGTGTCCTACACATGATGAACCTGTCCACCACGACACGATGTTCCTGCTCCCCGTGTCCTACACATGATGAACCTGTCCACCACGACCCGATGTTCCTGCTCCCCGTGTCCTACACATGATGAACCTGTCCACCACGACCCGATGTTCCTGCTCCCAACCCCGTGTCCTACACATGATGAACCTGTCCACCACGACCCGATGTTCCTGCTCCCCGTGTCCTACACATGATGAACCTGTCCACCACGACCCGATGTTCCTGCTCCCCGTGTCCTACACATGATGAACCTGTCCACCACGACCCGATGTTCCTGCTCCCCGTGTCCTACACATGATGAACCTGTCCACCACGACCCGATGTTCCTGCTCCCCGTGTCCTACACATGATGAACCTGTCCACCACGACCCGATGTTCCTGCTCCCCGTGTCCTACACATGATGAACCTGTCCACCACGACCCGATGTTCCTGCTCCCCGTGTCCTACACATGATGAACCTGTCCACCACGACCCGATGTTCCTGCTCCCCGTGTCCTACACATGATGAACCTGTCGACCACGACACGATGTTCCTGCTCCCCGTGTCCTACACATGATGAACCTGTCCACCACGACCCGATGTTCCTGCTCCCCGTGTCCTACACATGATGAACCTGTCCACCACGACCCGATGTTCCTGCTCCCCGTGTCCTACACATGATGAACCTGTCCACCACGACACGATGTTCCTGCTCCCAACCCCGTGTCCTACACATGATGAACCTGTCCACCACGACCCGATGTTCCTGCTCCCCGTGTCCTACACATGATGAACCTGTCCACCACGACCCGATGTTCCTGCTCCCCGTGTCCTACACATGATGAACCTGTCCACCACGACACGATGTTCCTGCTCCCAACCCCGTGTCCTACACATGATGAACCTGTCCACCACGATCCGATGTTCCTGCTCCCCGTGTCCTACACATGATGAACCTGTCTACCACGACACGATGTTCCTGCTCCCCGTGTCCTACACATGATGAACCTGTCCACCACGACCCGATGTTCCTGCTCCCCGTGTCCTACACATGATGAACCTGTCCACCACGACCCGATGTTCCTGCTCCCCGTGTCCTACACATGATGAACCTGTCCACCACGGCCCGATGTTCCTGCTCCCAACCCCGTGTCCTACACATGATGAACCTGTCCACCACGACACGATGTTCCTGCTCCCAACCCCGTGTCCTACACATGATGAACCTGTCCACCACGACATGATGTTCCTGCTCCCCGTGTCCTACACATGATGAACCTGTCCACCACGACCCGATGTTCCTGCTCCCCGTGTCCTACACATGATGAACCTGTCCACCACGACACGATGTTTCTGCTCCCCGTGTCCTACACATGATGAACCTGTCCACCACGGCCCGATGTTCCTGCTCCCCGTGTCCTACACATGATGAACCTGTCCACCACGACACGATGTTCCTGCTCCCAACACCGTGTCCTACACATAATGAACCTGTCCACCACGACACGATGTTCCTGCTCCCAACCCCGTGTCCTACACATGATGAACCTGTCCACCACGACATGATGTTCCTGCTCCCCGTGTCCTACACATGATGAACCTGTCCACCACGACCCGATGTTCCTGCTCCCCGTGTCCTACACATGATGAACCTGTCCACCACGACCCGATGTTCCTGCTCCCCGTGTCCTACACATGATGAACCTGTCCACCACGACACGATGTTCCTGCTCCCCGTGTCCTACACATGATGAACCTGTCCACCACGACCCGATGTTCCTGCTCCCCGTGTCCTACACATGATGAACCTGTCCACCACGACCCGATGTTCCTGCTCCCCGTGTCCTACACATGATGAACCTGTCCACCACGACACGATGTTCCTGCTCCCAACCCCGTGTCCTACACATGATGAACCTGTCCACCACGACCCGATGTTCCTGCTCCCCGTGTCCTACACATGATGAACCTGTCCACCACGACCCGATGTTCCTGCTCCCCGTGTCCTACACATGATGAACCTGTCCACCACGACCCGATGTTCCTGCTCCCCGTGTCCTACACATGATGAACCTGTCCACCACGACACGATGTTCCTGCTCCCCGTGTCCTACACATGATGAACCTGTCCACCACGACCCGATGTTCCTGCTCCCAACCCCGTGTCCTACACATGATGAACCTGTCCACCACGACCCGATGTTCCTGCTCCCCGTGTCCTAGACATGATGAACCTGTCCACCACGACCCGATGTTCCTGCTCCCCGTGTCCTACACATGATGAACCTGTCCACCACGACACGATGTTCCTGCTCCCAACCCCGTGTCCTACACATAATGAACCTGTCCACCACGACCCGATGTTCCTGCTCCCCGTGTCCTACACATGATGAACCTGTCCACCACGACCCGATGTTCCTGCTCCCCGTGTCCTACACATGATGAACCTGTCCACCACGACACGATGTTCCTGCTCCCAACCCCGTGTCCTACACATGATGAACCTGTCCACCACGACCCGATGTTCCTGCTCCCCGTGTCCTACACATGATGAACCTGTCTACCACGACACGATGTTCCTGCTCCCCGTGTCCTACACATGATGAACCTGTCCACCACGACACGATGTTCCTGCTCCCCGTGTCCTACACATGATGAACCTGTCCACCACGACCCGATGTTCCTGCTCCCCGTGTCCTACACATGATGAACCTGTCCACCACGACCCGATGTTCCTGCTCCCCGTGTCCTACACATGATGAACCTGTCCACCACGACACGATGTTCCTGCTCCCCGTGTCCTACACATGATGAACCTGTCCACCACGACCCGATGTTCCTGCTCCCCGTGTCCTACACATGATGAACCTGTCCACCACGACCCGATGTTCCTGCTCCCCGTGTCCTACACATGATGAACCTGTCCACCACGACACGATGTTCCTGCTCCCCGTGTCCTACACATGATGAACCTGTCCACCACGACCCGATGTTCCTGCTCCCCGTGTCCTACACATGATGAACCTGTCCACCACGACCCGATGTTCCTGCTCCCCGTGTCCTACACATGATGAACCTGTCCACCACGGCCCGATGTTCCTGCTCCCAACCCCGTGTCCTACACATGATGAACCTGTCCACCACGACACGATGTTCCTGCTCCCAACCCCGTGTCCTACACATGATGAACCTGTCCACTACGACATGATGTTCCTGCTCCCCGTGTCCTACACATGATGAACCTGTCCACCACGACCCGATGTTCCTGCTCCCCGTGTCCTACACATGATGAACCTGTCCACCACGACCCGATGTTCCTGCTCCCCGTGTCCTACACATGATGAACCTGTCCACCACGACACGATGTTTCTGCTCCCCGTGTCCTACACATGATGAACCTGTCCACCACGACCCGATGTTCCTGCTCCCCGTGTCCTACACATGATGAACCTGTCCACCACGGCCCGATGTTCCTGCTCCCCGTGTCCTACACATGATGAACCTGTCCACCACGACACGATGTTCCTGCTCCCAACCCCGTGTCCTACACATGATGAACCTGTCCACCACGACACGATGTTCCTGCTCCCAACCCCGTGTCCTACACATGATGAACCTGTCCACCACGACATGATGTTCCTGCTCCCCGTGTCCTACACATGATGAACCTGTCCACCACGACCCGATGTTCCTGCTCCCCGTGTCCTACACATGATGAACCTGTCCACCACGACCCGATGTTCCTGCTCCCCGTGTCCTACACATGATGAACCTGTCCACCACGACACGATGTTCCTGCTCCCAACCCCGTGTCCTACACATGATGAACCTGTCCACCACGACACGATGTTCCTGCTCCCAACCCCGTGTCCTACACATGATGAACCTGTCCACCACGACACGATGTTCCTGCTCCCCGTGTCCTACACATGATGAACCTGTCCACCACGACATGATGTTCCTGCTCCCGTGTCCTACATATGATGAACCTGTCCACCACGGCCCGATGTTCCTGCTCCCAACCCCGTGTCCTACACATGATGAACATGTCCACCACGACACGATGTTCCTGCTCCCCGTGTCCTACACATGATGAACCTGTCCACCACGACCCGATGTTCCTGCTCCCCGTGTCCTACACATGATGAACCTGTCCACCACGACACGATGTTCCTGCTCCCCGTGTCCTACACATGATGAAACTGTCCACCACGACACGATGTTCCTGCTCCCAACCCCGTGTCCTACACATGATGAACCTGTCCACCACGACCCGATGTTCCTGCTCCCAACCCCGTGTCCTACACATGATGAACCTGTCCACCACGGCCCGATGTTCCTGCTCCCAACCCCGTGTCCTACACTTGATGAACCTGTCCACCACGGCCCGATGTTCCTGCTCCCAACCCCGTGTCCTACACATCATGAACCTGTCCACCACGACCCAATGTTCCTGCTCCCCGTGTCCTACACATGATGAACCTGTCCACCACGACCCGATGTTCCTGCTCCCCGTGTCCTACACATGATGAACCTGTCCACCACGACACGATGTTCCTGCTCCCAACCCCGTGTCCTACACATGATGAACCTGTCCACCACGACCCGATGTTCCTGCTCCCAACCCCGTGTCCTACACATGATGAACCTGTCCACCACGACACGATGTTCCTGCTCCCCGTGTCCTACACATTATGAACCTGTCCACCACGACCCGATGTTCCTGCTCCCAACCCCGTGTCCTACACATGATGAACCTGTCCACCACGACCCGATGTTCCTGCTCCCAACCCCGTGTCCTACACATGATGAACCTGTCCACCACGACACGATGTTCCTGCTCCCCGTGTCCTACACATGATGAACCTGTCCACCACGACCCGATGTTCCTGCTCCCCGTGTCCTACACATGATGAACCTGTCCACCACGACCCGATGTTCCTGCTCCCAACCCCGTGTCCTACACATGATGAACCTGTCCACCACGACACGATGTTCCTGCTCCCAACCCCGTGTCCTACACATGATGAACCTGTCCACCACGACCCGATGTTCCTGCTCCCCGTGTCCTACACATTATGAACCTGTCCACCACGACCCGATGTTCCTGCTCCCAACCCCGTGTCCTACACATGATGAACCTGTCCACCACGACCCGATGTTCCTGCTCCCAACCCCGTGTCCTACACATGATGAACCTGTCCACCACGACACGATGTTCCTGCTCCCCGTGTCCTACACATGATGAACCTGTCCACCACGACCCGATGTTCCTGCTCCCCGTGTCCTACACATGATGAACCTGTCCACCACGACCCGATGTTCCTGCTCCCAACCCCGTGTCCTACACATGATGAACCTGTCCACCACGACACGATGTTCCTGCTCCCAACCCCGTGTCCTACACATGATGAACCTGTCCACCACGACCCGATGTTCCTGCTCCCCGTGTCCTACACATGATGAACCTGTCCACCACGACATGATGTTCCTGCTCCCCGTGTCCTACACATGATGCACCTGTCCACCACGACCCCATGTTCCTGCTCCCCGTGTCCTACACATGATGAACCTGTCCACCACGACCCGATGTTCCTGCTCCCCGTGTCCTACACATGATGAACCTGTCCACCACGACCCGATGTTCCTGCTCCCCGTGTCCTACACATGATGAACCTGTCCACCACGACACGATGTTCCTGCTCCCCGTGTCCTACACATGATGAACCTGTCCACCACGACCCGATGTTCCTGCTCCCCGTGTCCTACACATGATGAACCTGTCCACCACGACACGATGTTCCTGCTCCCCGTGTCCTACACATGATGAACCTGTCGACCACGACCCGATGTTCCTGCTCCCCGTGTCCTACACATGATGAACCTGTCCACCACGACACGATGTTCCTGCTCCCAACCCCGTGTCCTACACATGATGAACATGTCCACCACGACCCGATGTTCCTGCTCCCCGTGTCCTACACATGATGAACCTGTCCACCACGACCCAATGTTCCTGCTCCCCGTGTCCTACACATGATGAACCTGTCGACCACGACACGATGTTCCTGCTCCCAACCCCGTGTCCTACACATGATGAACATGTCCACCACGACACGATGTTCCTGCTCCCCGTGTCCTACACATGATGAACCTGTCCACCACGACCCGATGTTCCTGCTCCCCGTGTCCTACACATGATGAACCTGTCCACCACGACACGATGTTCCTGCTCCCCGTGTCCTACACATGATGAACCTGTCCACCACGACACGATGTTCCTGCTCCACGTGTCCTACACATGATGAACCTGTCCACCACGACCCGATGTTCATGCTCCCGTGTCCTACACATGATGAACCTGTCCACCACGACCCGATGTTCCTGCTCCCCGTGTCCTACACATGATGAACCTGTCCACCACGACCCGATGTTCCTGCTCCCCGTGTCCTACACATGATGAACCTGTCCACCACGACCCGATGTTCCTGCTCCCCGTGTCCTACACATGATGAACCTGACCACCACGCGGCTGCATCTGGTGGGTTCGCATGTTGGAGCAGTAATGTTTTTTTTGGTGTATGTGTGTGTTAGTGTGTGCGTGCGTGCGTGCCTGCGTGCCTGCGTGCGTGCGCGTGTTCGTGTGTCGTGGGTTGTGCTCCGGTGGCACTAGCACTCGCCTGTTATTTCTCGTTTAATACATTCACGTGTGATTTTTGACATGAGTAACCTGGCCAGTGCACAGGACTGATGCGGTATCACTAGTCAAGCAATTCGTGTGTGCAATAAAAAGTGTGCAAGCAATGTCACGACTCACGCATTACTCATAACGTCAGTTTTTCACTAGTGGATGGTTAACCCGTTAACACATTTACATATTTCGAGAAGTAACTTGACCCGCTATTCCGTTAACTCGGTCCCCCAATGACTCATTAACTTCATCATCACACCCAGCCCACCGGTCACAGAATGACCCGCTCCCCCGCATGCGGCCGCTCCACGCGCGACACTGCGACCCGAGCTCAAGCCAGCACGTGGCCCGGGGTCGTTTCACACAGGCTCCGCCCCAACCACTGAACAGGCTCCGCCCCAACCACTGAACAGGATCCACCCCAACCACCGAACAGGCTCCGCCCCAACCACCGAACCGGCTCCGTCCCAACCACCGAACAGGCTCCGCCCCAACCACTGAACAGGCTCCGCCCCAACCACCGAACGGACTCCGCCCCAACCACCGAACAGGCTCCGCCCCAACCACCGAACGGACTCCGCCCCAGCCACCGAACAGGCTCCGCCCCAGCCACCGAACAGGCTCCGCCCCGTGCCGAAGCCGCGAGTGGCAGGGGAGAGGCAGCCTTCCTACGGAACCCCGGGCACCCGACTGGTTAGCTCAGCTGGTTGTCCCGTAACGAGCGTTGTCCTGTAACGCCAAGGCAATTGGTTAGAGCCCAGTGTTGGTGGGACATTTTTCAGAGCACTATAGCTCGGGCTGTACTTTAGATCCCGTGGTGCGGACAGACACACAGAGGCTCTTCAAATAGCAAGGTTGCCAATTGACGCAAAGCGGCCAGCCTTATAAACGCTGCGCCTGAAGTCTCCTCTGATCCAGTCATATACCTGGTATCACCGGTCTTCGGGTCCTTCCTCGGAAGGTTTACCGCTGTTACCAGTCACAGGTTGCCGCTGTTACCAGTCACAGGTTGCCGCTGTTACCAGTCGCAGGTTACCGTTGTTTATCAGCACAAACACACGCAAACGCCTGGAAAAGCTAAAAACAGTATATTCAGATAGACGTACTGCCATCAGATCCATCGAGGTATCGCATTCGCATAATGCATATCACTAATCTCAAGGCTTTGCTCTATCTAATACCATGTAACCGAAGCACACTCGCAGCAAAGTACAGGCTCGCTCTCCCCGGTTCCAACTTTCAGAAGACGCCGCCGGACTTCACCACACGCCACGTGTTGATTCTCGGTAACACCTAACGCATGATTCGCATCACACAGTAGCACATGGCACACAACGACAGCGGTTAGTAGACACAGAGGCAGCAGATGCGCATCAATAAGGGGGTTCAGGGATAACCGAATGTACGCCCCCGCTGCATAACTGGACCTACTGCCAGGAAGCACCAAACGAATACTAGCCAAATATTGCGCTTTATCCGACTTAGAAAAAGAACAGCCTTCTCACACCATCTGCGCGAGAGTGCTGGCTGGGAAAAATGATTTTGTGATACTCTATCGCAGATATATTGCATACAACTTACAAAAGAACACACAACGCATAACTTCCCGTTTTAAATTTCTAGTCGCGTCATTAAGTAAGAAAATTACTGTCCATAGCATATAAGCAGATGGATACATGCAACTCTCACAAAATATCACTACCCAGCACCCACAAACATCCATATCACTGTCTCGGTTCGCAGCATGTGTTTCTACCCCCTCATTACAACAATCGGGCAGTCCCGGGTCCCCAGAGCCCACCTCCGACTCGCCTCTGTGCGCTGCCCACTACGCCGGCGGCGGCGGGCGCGGCGGCGCGGGGCCCTGCTTCTTCTGCTCGTGCTCCGTGAGGATGTGCTTGCCGGTGTCCTTGGCGACCCGTTTGGCCACGCCCTTGGCGCCGAGCGACTGCACGTTGTATCCGGTCATGGCTACATTGCCGGCCGAGTGCAGGGAGTGTTCTGCGACCCGGCCCGCCTCGGCGCCGTACCGGTACTCCACCAGTTGGACCGTGTTGTTCGATAGACTGGTGGCCAGCAGCGAGGCGGCCCGCTCCAGGCCGGTATACACCACGCCGAACCCGCGCACAGCGCCAGACGCCACCTCCAGCACGTCGTCCATCTGACGCAAACGGAGCACGGTGAGACACGCACACGGACACAGATTAATCGCGATATCACACATGACACAGATTAAGCGCGATATCACATATGACACAGATTAAGCGCGATATCACATATGACACAGATTAATCGCGATATCACATATGACACAGATTAAGCGCGATATCACATATGACACAGATTAAGCGCGATATCACATATGACACAGATTAAGCGCGATATCACATATGACACAGATTAAGCGCGATATCACATATGACACAGATTAAGCGCGATATCACATATGACACAGATTAAGCGCGATATCACATATGACACAGATTAATCGCGATATCACATATGACACAGATTAAGCGCGATATCACATAGCTGGTATTCTTAGAACCACCACTGTCCTAAATTCGCAGTTTGATACTTCTCGCAGTTTGATACTTCCATCTCATTTTCAGGGTCGGGGAGGCCTAACCAGAAGTCTTGGGCTGCGGGACCATCCACTAGTCTATTGTTGTGGCGCATCAGGAGTATTTGGACATCGAAGAAATATTTCCGTAGTATCACAGTTCCATTCAACTTGTTTAATTGCGAGGGAACAGATAGATGAGATGTTGCCACACTATCCCGGGAACGAAATGAAGAGTTCCGGTGGGCGGTACTGGCCGTGTTGCCAGCTCACCTTCCCCGAGGCCGACTTCTCGTCTGTCATGTGTGTACTGGTCATCAGTTTGGTGCCGGTCCGCTTCACGTGGGGAGCGATGTAGGCGGCCAGCGCCATGGTGCCGCGGCCCACCTGACCCACTGACAACACAGGCGATGGGGTAACGTCAGCTCACTGGTGCCGTGGGGTCCACGCGAAGAGCAGCGGAAATGCTACAGCGCAAACAGAGAGACTCGCGACTGTCCACGAAATCCACACAAACACTAATGAAGTACGCCTCAATTCAGTAGCATAAACTGATACACAAGAGCACTGAATGTGTTGCGACAGCGTCTCTCACCGCTCGGACGGCGACATCTACTCCACACTTACCGACAAACTCGCTGACTTTGAGCACGCCGGTAGAGACCTTCTTGACGGTCTGTGCGCCGCTCTGGATGCGTGGGTCCACCTTGACGGACGTCTTCGCGGGCGCCATGTTACTCTGCAGCTGGTGGGTGCCGGTGGTGATGTACTGACTGAGTTTGTCGGCGGCGACCTGCAGGCCCTTGGAGAGCATCTCGGCACCTGCGGCGAGGACGCGAGAGACGCACGGAGACGTGAGCGACGCACGGAGACATGAGAGACGCACGGAGACGTGAGAGACGCACGGAGACGTGAGAGACGCACGGATACGTGAGAGACGCACGTAAACGTGAGACGGACGGATACGTGAGAGACGCACGGAGACGTGAGAGACGCACGGAGACGTGAGAGACGCACGGAGACGTGAGAGACGCACGGAGACGTGAGAGACGCACGGAGACGTGAGAGACGCACGGAGACGTGAGAGACGCACGGATACGTGAGAGACGCACGTAAACGTGAGACGGACGGAGACGTGAGAGACGCACGGAGACGTGAGAGACGCACGGAGACGTGAGAGACGCACGGAGACGTGAGAGACGCACGGAGAGGTGTTAGACGCACGGAGACGTGAGCGATGCACGGAGAAGTGAGACGCACGGAGACATGAGAGACGCACCTAAACGTGAGACGGACGGAGACGTGAGACGGACGGATACGTGAGAGACGCACGGAGACGTGAGAGACGCACGGAGACGTGAGAGACGCACGGAGACGTGAGAGACGCACGGAGACGTGAGAGACGCACGGAGACGTGAGAGACGCACGGAGACGTGAGAGACGCACGGAGACGTGAGAGACGCACGGAGACGTGAGAGACGCACAGAGACGTGAGAGACGCACGGATACGTGAGAGACGCACGTAAACGCGAGACGGACGGAGACGTGAGAGACGCACGGAGACGTGAGAGACGCACGGAGACGTGAGAGACGCACGGAGAGGTGTTAGACGCACGGAGACGTGAGCGATGCACGGAGAAGTGAGACGCACGGAGACATGAGAGACGCACCTAAACATGAGACGGACGGAGACGTGAGACGGACGGAGACGTGAGAGACGCACGGAGACGTGAGAGACGCACGGAGACGTGAGAGACGCACGGAGACGTCAGCGACGCACGAAGACGTGAGAGACGCACGGAGACGTGAGAGACGCACGGATACGTGAGAGACGCACGTAAACGTGAGACGGACGGATACGTGAGAGACGCACGGAGACGTGAGAGACGCACGGAGACGTGAGAGACGCACGGATACGTGAGAGACGCACGTAAACGTGAGACGGACGGATACGTGAGAGACGCACGGAGATGTGAGAGACGCACGGAGACGTGTGAGACGCACGGAGACGTGTGAGACGCACGGAGACGTGAGAGACGCATGTAGTGGAGACACGAGAGGCACCGATACTATACAGTCAGGTCGTGTCACTGGCCCCGAAAATGATGATGCCTGAGATGTATGGGCGCACAGACTGCTTTGGTCACATGGCGCCCATCACCCGGAAAATAGCGCGTCAGTCACAGGGTTGGTCGGAGATGAATGGCATGCTACCAGCAGGCAGTGAGCCGGTCGCAGAGAGTAGGAAATGTGTGATGCGGTGCTGTGTCCAGAATTCCAAATAGAAGGAAGGGGGACGGACCATTAAGTGGCAGCTGAATAGGGACATCCACTAACCCACGCTATCTGCTTCCTACCGAGGATGCAGAACTCGGGATCCGTCGCTGCAATCAATCGTTCCTGTCCGTGCATAATAATCGAAATGCCGTAATCATAAAAACGCAAAGTTTTGACGAGCACATATTCTGCGCTTCGGAGAAACTAATGTAAAATGCACTCGTAAACTACGTCAATGGTGCTGTGAAATACGCGACCATTGCTGAGATATGTACATACACCATTGGTCCGATCGCACCGTGGTGAACAGTGCACAGCGGGCCGCAGTGCCCCCGATAGGTCATCTCGGACGACCTACTGTTACAGACATTGAAAAAGATAACACTCCCATGCCTTCTGAAGCAGTATAGCCGGATACTGAACGCTGGTCCGGCAAGGGTGACGATTTTATCAGCGATTCGGGAATCGGGAGCTATATACAGGCAGCATTGCGTCGTGCTCGTGGAAAACTACCTCATAAATATGAAAACACTCACCATTCAAGTAGACCTCCATCCAATCATGATTGTCTATAGAACAGGTCACATCAAAACCAGAGCCAGTAACAAATGTTGTAACAATATGCTAATATCGCCCGAACAGCATAACGACAAACGAATAATTATTTGTGTCACGAATGATCTGTGCCCGTCATCCATGAGCATCTTCCTATTGCAGCTCGGTAGTCAGATGTAGGGCTGAGAAAAGCCGGACACAGCCTCAGCCATGACAGTAAGAACAATAAGGCAAAGGTTAATCCTGGGTGGCACATACCTAGAAGCTACAGTGACTGCCCGGGTCGCCAGGACCACACTACAGACTGCCTGATGTGTCGTGAGAGTTGGACTGACAGCGCCGCTTAGGAGAGCGGCACAACTGGAGAACAGTCGACACGAATTGTAGAATAACGCTGAAGGCCGGACGTGCCTTAACCGGGCATTAGGTGTGGGACCTCAGACAAATACAAATAATACCGACGGTCGCGGGCCGTGACATCACATCAATCCGCACCACCAGCCGCGGCGACGTTCAGCGCAGTGGTCAGTGGTAGGCCAGACCCAGCTAGTGGCTACATACATGAGGCTAGTATCGTAGGCAGCAGCCAACATCCATCTGACCGACCGGGTATGGCTGACTAGTAGATGCGCGTCCCCAAGCGCCTGGCAAGCTACCCAAGGGATAGCTGGACACAACAGTATCGTTAAGTGTACGAACATCTACATCGATGCCATATAAATCGACCCACTGAACTTGCATCAGAAGTCACAAAACCTACGGACCTCTAAGCATTAAATATACAAATAAAAAAAGAGTCATTAAAACTGTCACAGCCCACCACGCTTGCCTCGCCGGTCCATAGCTTCCCTCTCTACCCCCCCCCCCCCCCCCCCCCCCCGAGCACAGCGGGCCGTCCTCACCTTTGACCAGTCCGCCGGACATCACGGCAGCCAGCCGCTCCTTCTGCTCTGCAGTGGGGGCAGCGGCCGGGGCGGCACCGAGCGGCGCCTCGCTCGGCTGCTGCACCAACGCAGTCAGAGACATCAGCAGCTCCTCAAACTGACGGCGGACCGACGGAGCCACCGCGTCCGGCAGCAGCAGCGCCACATGACATCCTGCCGAGGGTCACGTGATGGCTCAGACGGGGCACAGACAGTACCACGTGACATCCTCCCCAGGGTCACGTGATGGCTCAGACAGGACACAGACAGTACCACGTGATATCCTCCCCAGGGTCACGTGATGGCTCAGACGGGGCACAGACAGCACCACGTGACATCCTGCCGAGGGTCACGTGATGGCTCAGACAGGCTACAGACAGCACCACGTGACATCCTGCCGAGGGTCACGTGATGGCTCAGACGGGACACAGACAGTACCACGTGACATCCTCCCCAGGGTCACGTGATGGCTCAGACGGGACACAGACAGTACCACGTGACACCCTGTAGATCGATTATTCTCAAATAGGGGGTAAATACCTCACTTGGTGTAATGGAGCATTCGAGCGAGGCTAATGGCAATTCAGCAGCTAAATGAGAAATTATAGCCAATTCGTTTGATGATGATGGTGCACACTGCACAATGCACATTGCACATTGCACATCAATCTATACCAGTTTCTGTTTCACTGTCACCATATTATCGCTAAGAGCATCAACACGAATTAATGCTAAATGATGTTCAGCGTTGTGTTACGTCGCTTTACACCGGGAACCACTGACCAAGAACAACAGCACACATGTCTACCGATATTCCTGTCCATAGATGGCACTAGTAGTACACGCCTGAAGTTAGGCTATACCGCATAGCTAAAGTCTGGGACCGTGGTTTAAGCCCAGGCTACACTATGCGTGATAGTACGAAAAGTACGCACGGTTTTTGCAAGTTTGCGTCTTTTACGTAGTCTAAAAATGTTCAGCTGATAGAAAATGCATTGACTGAGCTACACTGGAACAGTACGCAAAGTCCGCATTAAATATCGCGCAAACTTGCAAAAGACGCAGCACGGAAGTACGCAATTCTGCAAAAGACGCAAGTACGCAAGTACACAAGTACGCAAAAAAGTTTAGAGTTTTGAACTTTTCCCGGTTTTTGCAAGATTGCGTAGTCTGAGACAGTTGGTGGCGCATCGCCGGCAATCTGTATTGTCAATAACTCTTGATATAATATAGATAGAGACGTGCGAATGGCACCAATGTGTTTGTCTCGTCCAGATGCATCGCCCCAAATGCAACATGACATACCTGGGTCACCAAATGACATTGGCCTGAGGTCAAATTTTGAAGTTGACCTAACCAGGACACCATTAATATTTTTCGAAGCGCATTGACGAGACAAACACGATGGTGTCAAAATTATTGCTCTACGTTCAACCGATAAAAAGTGATCCACGTTTAAAAAAAAAATGTCATCGTAACCTCTGGAGCCTAAACTATTGAGTATTGACCCACGTGAAATCCCCGACTACTTGTAAGCCTGAGTACGCAAGCACTGATGCGTATTCATCAAAAGGATCAGTCTCATTACCATTTCAACACTATACTACGCAAATCCCGGACGGTGTCAAAAAACGGTGCGCAAAAGACGCAAACTTGCAAAAACCGTGCGTACTTTCCGGAACGATCACGCATAGTGTAGCCTGGGCTTTCCACTGGGGGAGGGGAAACGAATCATTCTGGTCATCAAAAGGGGGTAACCATACCCTTGACTCTGAGAACCACTGCTGTAGAATATGGTCCTAGTCATTTTCCAGCGATTTTCAAATCTTATCACAATGGAATTTGTTTATCGGTTTAGGGGTTTTGTCATTTGAGCCCTTCATTCAATGTAATCGAAACTCATACAAACATTGTGACATTCAAGAATCTACCAGTTATTGCGAAAATGCGCAGTGATTTAGCCATAACGTTAAACGGAGCCCGCCGAAACCACGTGACCACCCATAGAGGGGTACTCACCTGGCCGCCCCAGGTCGGGGAACATGTACGGTCCGAACCGGCTGTGCAGTACCGGCGAGCAGCCGGGGATCAGTGGGTATGTCCAGTCGCCGCACTGCAGGAACGCCGCCGGAGAGCCGGCCAGCACCGCCTCGTCTGCCGACAGCACCGGACCACACTGTCAGATAACGACCACATGACAGTCACCAGACCACACTGTCAGATAACGACCACACGACAGTCACCGGAACACTGTCAGATAACGACCTCACGACAGTCACCGGAACACACCGTCAGATAACGACCACACGACAGTCACCAGACCACACTGTCAGATAACGACCACACGACAGTCACCGGAACACACTGTCAGATAACGACCACACGACAGTCACCGGACCACACTGTCAGATAACGACCACATGACAGTCACCAGACCACACTGTCAGATAACGACCACACGACAGTCACCGGAACACACCGTCAGATAACGACCACACGACAGTCACCGGAACACACTGTCAGATAACGACCACACGACAGTCGCCGAAACACACAGTCAGATAACGACCACACGACAGTCACTGGAACACACTGTCAGATAACGACCACACGACAGTCACCGGACCACACTGTCAGATAACGACCACACGACAGTCACCGGAACACACCGTCAGATAACGACCACACGACAGTCACCAGACCACACTGTCAGATAACGACCACACGACAGTCGCCGAAACACACAGTCAGATAACGACCACATGACAGTCACCGGACCACACTGTCAGATCACGACCACACGACAGTCACCGGAACACACTGTCAGATAACGACCACACGACAGTCACTGGAACACACTGTCAGATAACGACCACACGACAGTCACCGGAACACACAGTCAGATAACGACCACACGACAGTCACCGGAACACACTGTCAGATCAGATAACGACCACACGACAGTCACCAGACCACACTGTCAGATAACGACCACACGACAGTCACCGGACCACACAGTCAGATAACGACCACACGACAGTCACCAGACCACACTGTCAGATAACGACCACACGACAGTCACCGGACCACACAGTCAGATAACGACCACACGACAGTCACCGGAACACACTGTCAGATAACGACCACACGACAGTCACCGGAACACACTGTCAGATCAGATAACGACCACACGACAGTCACCAGACCACACTGTCAGATAACGACCACACGACAGTCACCGGACCACACAGTCAGATAACGACCACACGACAGTCACCAGACCACACTGTCAGATAACGACCACACGACAGTCACCGGACCACACAGTCAGATAACGACCACACGACAGTCACCGGAACACACTGTCAGATAACGACCACACGACAGTCACCGGAACACACCGTCAGATAACGACCACACGACAGTCACCGGAACACACTGTCAGATAACGACCACACGACAGTCACCGGAACACACTGTCAGATAACGACCATACGACAGTCACCGGAACACACTGTCAGATAACGACCACACGACAGTCACCAGACCACACTGTCAGATAACGACCACACGACAGTCACCGGAACACACAGTCAGATAACGACCACACGACAGTCACCGGACCACACTGTCAGATAACGACCACACGACAGTCACCGGAACACACCGTCAGCTAACGACCACATGACAGTCACCGGACCACACTGTCAGATAACGACCACACGACAGTCACCAGAACATACTGTCAGATAACGACCACACGACAGTCACCGGAACACACTGTCAGATAACGACCACACGACAGTCAACGGAACACACCGTCAGATAACGACCACACGACAGTCACCGGAACACAGTCAGATCAGATAACGACCACACGACAGTCACCGGAACACACTGTCAGATAACGACCACACGACAGTCACCGGAACACACTGTCAGATAACGACCACACGACAGTCACCAGACCACACTGTCAGATAACGACCACACGACAGTCACCGGAACACACTGTCAGATAACGACCACACGACAGTCACCGGAACACACCGTCAGATAACGACCACACGACAGTCACCAGACCACACTGTCAGATAACGACCACACGACAGTCACCGGAACACACTGTCAGATAACGACCACACGACAGTCACCGGAACACACCGTCAGATAACGACCACACGACAGTCACCGGAACACACTGTCAGATAACGACCACACGACAGTCACCGGAACACACTGTCAGATAACGACCACACGACAGTCACTGGAACACACTGTCAGATCAGATAACGACCACACGACAGTCACCGGAACACACTGTCAGATAACGACCACACGGTAGTGACTAGTGGTACCAATCGGACAATTATTTTTCGTAATTCCAAATTTGTCCGAAGACCGATTCGGTTTTCGGACGGACATAAGCATATTTAGTTGGACATTTTCGGGCATCCAATCCCCAAGGATGGCTTGTCGCGAAAATCACATAGTTACTTTTGTATTAAACGAACGACACACTGGATGTTTTACATTCCATATCAAACACTTTTTTCTGCTTTCGGACAAATTTCGGACAAACAATTATTTTCGGACAGTTTCGGACGGACAGCTGACCATGGTCTTGGACATTGGACAAATATGTTCTGAAACTGGCACCACTACTAGTGACACCACACGCCAATCAGAGTACCTATGGCTCCAAACATCACAGGACACCCCATATTGGGATCATTCAACCATTATCATATGGAAATTAGCACACCAGACATGAAATGGCTATGCCGATCGTCAGAGTAGAAAGTGTGGACAAAACCAGTCAGTCTGATGAGACCACCATTGAGTAAGTGACAGCCTCCTGAGACGGGAGCAGACCGGAGAGCGACTGACGAGCACCCCGTCAGCAGGCCGCAGGAGCGAGGACTGACCGGAGAAGCGGCAGACGCGCAGCTCCTGCGCCGCTGACGGCGCGCTGACCGCCCCGTCCGGTGCCACGAAGAACAGCTGAGCGCCGACCGGCAGGGTGAACAGCTGTTCAGCCTCCTGCGGCAGCCGCACGCAGTCGCCGTCCACAGCCTCGGCGATCTCCAGCAGCGCTGCGGCCTGCTCAGTCTCCGCCGCCGCCTCCACCTGCCGGCGGCAAACGGTACTGTTAGTGACGGAGAGGGACGACAGGTGTCAGACTGGCGCCTCATTTCACCGGGGAGTCCATCGCCGTGCCACGAAACAAAGTCAGACATCTATCACTAAGTTGAGTCAAGCGCGCGCACTTAATCTGTAATAATGTACTGGTACATACAAAAAGAAGACTTGACAAATTAATCAGCATAGTGCAGTAAAGAGCAACCATTCCAGAATGCTGCCAATTATCGCACGGTGGCCCACTGCAGGCGCTGTGACGGGCAGAACACTCTCCCGGTACGGTACCCAGCACGGCCCGGCTCCGTCGACGTACCCTGGCGGCCAGCTGCGGTCGGACGGACGTCTCCTCCGGTACCCCGGGGTACATCGAGCCGGACTCGGTCGGTACCTCCGGGTACAGGGAGGCGTACGACGGAGGTGTGTCCTCGGCCGCCACCGCCGACGGAAGCATCGGGGGCGCCTCGGCCGCGGCCAGCGCCGACTGCGCGTCCACCACGCGCGTCAGAGTCTCCTTCCTACATCGAGACACGGCCCGGTTAGTGCAGACACATGCAGTGGCCAGATACGGTGCATATTGCACAAGTATTACAAACATCATGCAAGCATTATCTTGCGCCGAGTGATAACGTGATACCACCAAAGACTAATCACGAGATAAGATATAATGTGGTGTCACGTGGTGACTTGACGAATCTCACTTTCCACGGGAGATTTTCTCTTGCATTGTGACGATTTTCTCGTTGTCTCCGGCTTCGATTGCTAAAGCCTCATCCATCAAATCCAGAGCTTTCTGGTAGCCATCAATAGCCTGCAATATCACAGAATATCCGTAAGAACAAGTAAAGGAGACAGTATAATGACACAATCAATTTGCAAGCAGCATAGCATCTGAATATCCAGAACAAATAACCACCATGTTGACAGTTTTACTGCAGCTAGCAGACCTCCAGCTGTACGTCCTTCTAGTGCCTCACCAGTGTCAGTTTGCCGTCCATCTCGGCGGACAAGGCGTTGTCGGTGACCATGTAGCAGTGGTCGTGCAGTCGACTGAACGTCTCCCACTGGCTGCCGGCAGTCTCGGCAGCCGCCAGGGCGGACGGGACCGTGGCGTCCCGCACCCGCGGAGGACGGGAGGGCCGACCGGTCGCCTCTGCCATCTCTGCAGCACGGCAGTGAGCTGAGCACCATGTGACGTCATACACATAACTGTGCTGGTACACAGCAGATTACTTTATCTATGTATCCACAGCTTTATGGTTATGATAAATAGCAAGCAACATAAAATGTGTTGTGACAGTTTATCTGCTATGGTGTCTTAATTACATAAGGAAGTAAAAACAATATTGAAAACATTTTATGACTGCATATTTCAATTTTGATGTTGAAAGAATGTCAGGATTGTGGACCAATATTTTTTTCATCTCAAAATAAGTAAGGATAGCATAGATGTTGAGATATTCATTTTTACTAAATTGTGATAGTAACAAGTGGGATGTCACCACCAAGCTCAATTATCACCAATCACAAATAATTCAAATATGCTGGAAAGTTACCTGCTAACACATTTCCCATTTTCAAAATTGATTTTAATTATGGACATTCATGAATGGATTTGGATCAATTAACTTCTGGATATTAGCTTAGCTTAGTCAGGCCCATGGCTATGGATGAATATGGATGGAGTGTTAAGAAGATGGATGGGATGGATAAGAATGGATCATTGCTAGAGCTCACAAGTCACATATACTGCAGCTGAAAATGCTGCTGAATGCTGAATATAATGCTATGCTATGCTGAATATAACACAATGTTATCCATGCCAATGTCCATGAGTCAATTTCCCCCACTACCCACATCACAGATCAGACCCCACTATAACCCACTGGAATGGACATATTACAACCTTAGAAACATGTCCTATTCAATGGCTAGAATACAAGTGAAGTTCATGGAAATATGTGCAGGTCAGATACTCTGGACATGTTCTATGAAAATAGTCAGTGTTATAAATTTATAATGTTAAGTCAAAGTCAATGACATTGTCTAAACCATGGGGCTGTTCCAGCGCCCTCAACCAGATTAGGTTGAGGCTTTATTTTCTCCACCGGCCGTTACCGTGCCTCAACTATGGATTGTATGGAGCATACAAGCTAACCAGAAGCTCAGACAATTTAGAAAAGTTTAAGAAAACTAAAAACAAACTGAGGAACATGACCCGAAATCTGAGACAGCAGCTTGAAGCAAAGCTAGCTGCAGGTATGAAAGAAAACCTGAAGGCCTTTTGGCAGTATATTTCTTCTCAGGTGAAAGTTAAGGATCGCGTTCAAGATTTGCAGGAAAACACAAAACGTTGAGGAATAAAAGAATGGCTGTATTACAGTGGAGGAGAAATGTCAAGTTTCTACCCAAACAAATGATAGCCAACAGCTGATAATTCCACTGAGGCTCTACTGCTTCTTCCTGTGCACCGCTGAGTCTCTACTGCTTCTTCCTGTGCACCGCTGAGTCTCTACTGCTTCTTCCTGTGCACCGCTGAGTCTCTACTGCTTCTTCCTGTGCACCGCTGAGTGTCTACTGCTTCTTCCTGTGCACCGCTGAGTCTCTACTGCTTCTTCCTGTGCACCGCTGAGTCTCTACTGCTTCTTCCTGTGCACCGCTGAGTCTCTACTGCTTCTTCCTGTGCACCGCTGAGTCTCTACTGCTTCTTCCTGTGCACCGCTGAGTCTCTACTGCTTCTTCCTGTGCACCGCTGAGTCTCTACTGCTTCTTCCTGTGCACCGCTGAGTCTCTACTGCTTCTTCCTGTGCACCGCTGAGTCTCTACTGCTTCTTCCTGTGCACCGCTGAGTCTCTACTGCTTCTTCCTGTGCACCGCTGAGTCTCTACTGCTTCTTCCTGTGCACCGCTGAGTCTCTACTGCTTCTTCCTGTGCACCGCTGAGTCTCTACTGCTTCTTCCTGTGCACCGCTGAGTCTCTACTGCTTCTTCCTGTGCACCGCTGAGTCTCTACTGCTTCTTCCTGTGCACCGCTGAGTCTCTACTGCTTCTTCCTGTGCACCGCTGAGTCTCTACTGCTTCTTCCTGTGCACCGCTGAGTCTCTACTGCTTCTTCCTGTGCACCGCTGAGTCTCTACTGCTTCTTCCTGTGCACCGCTGAGTCTCTACTGCTTCTTCCTGTGCACCGCTGAGGCTCTACTGCTTCTTCCTGTGCACCGCTGAGTCTCTACTGCTTCTTCCTGTGCACCGCTGAGTCTCTACTGCTTCTTCCTGTGCACCGCTGAGTCTCTACTGCTTCTTCCTGTGCACCGCTGAGTCTCTACTGCTTCTTCCTGTGCACCGCTGAGTGTCTACTGCTTCTTCCTGTGCACCGCTGAGTGTCTACTGCTTCTTCCTGTGCACCGCTGAGTCTCTACTGCTTCTTCCTGTGCACCGCTGAGTCTCTACTGCTTCTTCCTGTGCACCGCTGAGTCTCTACTGCTTCTTCCTGTGCACCGCTGAGTCTCTACTGCTTCTTCCTGTGCACCGCTGAGTCTCTACTGCTTCTTCCTGTGCACCGCTGAGTCTCTACTGCTTCTTCCTGTGCACCACTGAGTCTCTACTGCTTCTTCCTGTGCACCGCTCCACTGCACCTCCACCGGTCACGCCTCAACCTAATCTGGTTGAGGGCTCTGGAACAGCCCCATAGACATTTATCACATACCATGTGGATATTGCAATGAGTCTTTTGGCTTTCTATCATAGCTAAGGGACTTAAGCTATTTGTCAATGCTTAATTATATACTAAGCCAGTTGCATAAAATGTGCCAGTAATTTGCTGTTTTACTTGAAGTTAAAGTGGGTGTAATTTAAACAATAACAAGCAAGAGAGTCACTCACTTCAGTAGAAATAATTAAGTGCTATCATAGTTCTGTGTTCAACTACTGGTTGATCCAGAATGGCAAAAGTTGGTTTGGGAGGTCAAAATGTAGTGACCTGGAAAGCCAAAGTGTGACAAAAATATATTCTGCTTCCACATGTAATAGAACTTAACTTCAACTCAGTTGGGCAAACTAAGGGGAAGCAATCAAAAAGTTGATCAATCAAAAAGTTGATTGAAGTGGGCGGAGCAATGCCCTTATAAGGGCATGCTTGCAGACGGTCAGACCTTCAGTAAAACGTCAATATTTGAATAATCAAGCAATGAAATACACCCAGAACCACAGAATAAGCAAGTAAAATATGAAACTATGCACAGTATATGAAAGCTACCTTTAACAAAAAAATGAACATGCATTTGATGATCTACTGCGTCTGCAATCAATAAATTGATTACGGGCATCTGAAAATTATGGCGGCAATCAACTTTTTGATTGTGCAAACAGCTGGCTAATCAATATATTGATTGTTAACTTATACTGGAAATGTTATAATGTTAATGTTAATGTTATACTGGAAAAGAAAGCTGAAATTAAATAATATTAATAATTAATAAAAATTGAATCATCTGATAATTAATTCACTTGGAACAACACTTTTTCAGTAGATAAATATGTTTTCTTTATTTTCCAACACAAAACTGATGTCCATAGGTTTTCTTTTGATGTACATAAAACGTTTCAGTGTGGTGATGTACCAAAATCAATCAAAATATTGATTGCATGCCCATATTAGGGCATCACTCCGCCCACTTCGATCAACTTCTTGATTGCCCCCCCCCCTAGTTTGCCCAACTGAACTGCTATAATACAAGCCCCCAAAGTAATTGCTTACAAATCTGTAAAACGTGAAACCTGTCAAATTAGGTGTACTTTGGTTATTTTGGAATCTCATCGCACAGATGAAGATGGGACCTCAAGAACACCATAAACTGGGGAAGTGAATTACTGAACTAATACTGATGCCCCACCCCTTAGATCAAGATCCGTAATTGCAACTTGAACTGTAGCCAGGTCATGCTGCAAACTGGAAATTGGTGTTATAGGTGAAGGCAAATATTAATATCCTCCTTTTGGGACCAAGTTCTTTCTGTCAGATCTTCATCCGTAAGTCGGATATTTAAGAAAATAGCGCCCGAAACTCACCTATAACTCGAGCTTACTGTTCTCGTTTGTTCTCGCCTTTTCTGGGCTGACTCCTCAACAGCCAATGTTTTTCTGTCGGTAGTCGCGTCATCTTGCGTCGATTCTCGAAACAAGAGCGTCATTTTGGCTATCATTTTACATCAGTGATTTTCAATGTGCTTGGTTTTGCAAATGACGCACATTTGGTTGATGAAAATGCCACGGTCAAATGCATTTTAATGTAGTTAAGTTGTTTATTTTCATAATGATGACATGGCTATGTTCTGATTTACAACAATACAAAATACATGTATGTATTCTACGGGAATTCATTGAAAATATGTATTGAAGTATTTTGAATACGTCATAGTATCTCAAGACTGCGCTTCCAAGTTTTGTTCCTATTCTTTACAGTTAGTTTTGTTAACGCTAGAGCTTGGGTCAAGCTTGGGTGTTGCAAGTCTGTATAAAAAATAGGGTGTTGTTTGTCGCAGTCTAGAGCGTTGTTTGTTTGTTCCCTGATGCAATTTACACCGTGGTTTTAATAAGTGGATCGATCACCTGTAAAATACTTGTGGACCTTGATAAGTATCAATCTGAAGAAGTGTCCGGGGATTCCCTAGTGTGAGAGAATTGTAGGTAGGTATATTTGTGTTGATTAATAATTATTTGTGTGAGTTTTAGGTTTTATTAGATAAGCTTATCATAACCAGTTGCTTCAATTTTTGCATACAAGGTGTGAAGTAAAGTCAAGTGCAGCAGATATGCAAATAAACAAATATGGATTTGATGCAAAATAACCCAAATGGATGGATGCTATCTACAAGCATAATTTACATGTCAATGTCTATTGATATAGGTACTGATGTCTAATAATGACTGATGATGTAGGTGAATTGAAATAGGTATTAAAATGTATTCAAATTGCATGAATGGCTTGTCAAAGCTGGGTACTTACCTGGTTTACTTACCCATGGATGGGTTCCTAAGCATCCATGGAGAGGAATCATGGAGGATTTGACTTCAGGAGACTTTGGACAGAAGGAACCCCAGACACAAAAGCGGGCCACTCAGCATGAATCGCTTACAAGTTGCAGAAATCAAGGGGAGAAACTGACTGGAGATGTGTGTCTGCTAACACAAAATTCAATAGAATAACAGCAAGTTTCTTGATACCTAATTCAGTGAGGAACATCCATTGTACACAGATAAAGTGCAGTTACCAAGCAAGAATCAACCTACATAAGTGTACAGTGCATCATTGATATCCCGGTCTAGCATGTGTTTAAATGCAGTTACATTGTGTGCGCATACAGTGCTAGTAGGTAAAGAGTTCCATGCAGATATACACCTTTGTGAAAAAGAACACTTCCTAACATCAGTATGAATTACAGGGGGGGGAGATTTTGTAGCAGTGGCCCAGAGTGTGATTCTGAGGAGGCTGATGAAATAAATCAGCAGGTGAGATGCAAAATTTATAATTAAAGATCTTCCAGTACTGAATGAGGTCTGCACGCAACAGTCTCCCCTGGATAGAGTAGAGATTAAGAGTTCTTAGTCTTTCCCCATAGGTTAAGGATTGCATTCCAGTGATATGTTTGGTCCAGTGGCATTGGATATTTTCTAGCAATTTCAAGTCCTGGACAAAGCCTGTGCTCCAAACACAAACAATATTATATTACTGGGGCATATGTGGGTAGTGAGGAGAAAGAGCATGAATTGTAGGGATTGACACACAGTGGACTTCAAGAAACTATATGCAAGGTCACCAGCCTTGTGGGTGACTGTTTGGATATGGGCATGAAATTTTACTCCTGTATCAATCAAGACTCCAAGATCAGAGGAAGAGTCAACAGAAGGGATGTGAATGCCATTCAAAGTATATGTTAGAGGTGCCAAATTGGGAAAGGAGCTTGAGAAGTCAAGGACTGCACACTTTTTCACATTCATGTACAGGCCCCAGAATGAGGCAGTGGAATACAGCTTGTTGATGTCACATTGAACAATGTTGGAGGAGGATGGGCAGGCGATGGCTTATTAGGATAGCTAACACAGGCATATATTTTGAGGTCATCTGCAAAGATCTTATAGCTACATGATAAATTGGAGCCAATACTATTGATATAAACTACAAAAAAGTAGTGGCCTGAGGACAGACCGTTGGGGTACTCCACTGAGAACTTGCCTTGGCTGACTTGTTTGACCATTAACACAGACCTTCATTGAGCAGTTGGTGAAGAATGAAAGGATGGATTGAAGGATTTTTCCTTGAATTCCTAAACATTGCAGCTTGGAGATGAGCAAACTGTGAACTATAACATCAAAGGCTTTACTAAAGTCAAACAGTATTACATCAACATTCAACAATGCCTCCCTCATCCATGTGCTTTGATACATAATCATATACCAGCAGCAACTGGTCCATTGTGGACCTTGAGGCACAGAAACCAAACTGGTTGGGGGATAAGATCAAGTTGGATTCCAGGTATTTTTCAGGTGTTCACAAAGGATCCTCTCAAAAACCTTGCCACACAAAGAAGTTAGGCTGATGGGACAGTAATTCAACAGGTCATAACTTGCACCCTTCTTAAAGATTGGGATGACCATAGAAGATTTCCAATCACTGGGTTGCTGACCTTCATTGAGAGTCTGAGTGAATATGAGATGGAGGGGGTAAGCAAGCTGAGTGGCACAGTTTTTGAGCAGGAGAGGATGCAGGTTGTTTAGTCCCATGGCAGTGTTACTGTCAAGGCTTTGGAGGGCCTTGAAGACTTTATCCAATAACAATGAGAAAGGGTCTATGTTCCCATCAAAGCGCTGGTGAGAAAAAGGATTATTTGGACTATGTTTGGTATACACAGAGGAAAATGAGGAGGCAAATGCCTCCACCATTTCTCCAGCTTCATCAGTAAGGTTCCAGGAATGGAGCCTAATGGGACCGACAGTGGGCCGACCCACCTTCTTGTGTCGGATATAGGAGTGTAGAAGTTTAGGGTTGTCCTTGGAGCGCAGCACAAGGTTCTCTTCATATCTTCATATGGGTAGTTTTTGATGAGGTATTCATTGAAATGGACAGATGAATGTATGCATTCAGTAGGTACAAAAGTATATAGGTAATCATTGGCAGACATTTGTCTTATCAATAAAGATGGCTGCAGCTAATACCAAGTGCATGCTCATGAATCACCTTTGTCTGACATTTCAGGTCTATTTTGTTGTTTAGTAGTTAAGTCAAGCTTTGTTAACCATCAAGCCAGGCATGGGTAAGTCTCATCCTCAATTTTCATTTTTTGCAAGATTCAACAGCATATATGCTGTTTCCATTTGAGCCATTTCATGTCAGTCATGTCAGTTCAATCACATTTTCATCTGTTTTTATTTTAATTGAATAATGTGCATAAAATATGTTCCCTGGTTCATCAAATGGTCAATTACTTGTCTTTATTTGATGTGTTATAGAACTTATTATTAACTGTGAATATTTTTTGCCAAAGAATGACTGTTCTGTTGTGTGATGTGATTGACATGTTCTGCAAATTCTGTCAGGTAACGGGTGCCGATCATGGATGTTGAAGATGCCATACGCCACTTTGCTGGCTACACTACTCTGCATCATTGGAGTCGGTGTTTTCTGTGGCTGCATCTACAGGGTATTCACTCTCTGTCTCAGGATGTTCGATGAAGTCTTCCACTTCCACCTGGACTGGTAGGTGCTGTTGAAACAGCTTCTGGTTCTTTTCTATCTGCCCTTTTTATAGTGAAGTTAAAGCAAGCCTGTGACAGTTCCAGAATTCAGCTGTTTTTCCTCATCTTAGTTTGAGCTCTTATTGGATAATGAATGGATATTGTATTAATAGTTGATCAATGGTGATTTCCATAGTTTGTCAAGCTTCAGCACTCCCCATAGCCTACAGTAGAGCAAAGTGACAGTGTTATTATCAAAATAATCCCAGTTTCCACACGTGCATATATAGGCATAAACTGGCATTTGTCCATGTCATGTTAGTTCAGCTAGGTATGAATGAAAATGCATTTACTCTGATATCACTGTGTACTGTGTAGCCTGTGTCATGGGCGGATCCGGGGGTGGCAAGGGGCCATGCCCCCCCCCCCCCCAACCGACTGAAATCGGCGAGAAATTGACGCATTTCCTGATGTAGAAGAAAATCTAAGCAACTTTTACCAAGGAAAGTTTATTTTAAATCGGCTATCAATCTATAAGCAAGCGAAATCCGATGAGTTTTCAGAAATGTGTGAGACTGGAACTCCCCCCCCCCCCCCCCCCCCCCCAACCACCCGTTCTTGATCCGTCAATGGCATATTGTGACCCGGAATCACGTCGCGTAGATCGACAAAGCCGGGGTCGACAAAACCAGCGGATCCGAAGCCATGTTTGGCTGCATTAAAGGGAAATCATCACCTTTTGGTTTTGTTAGCAACAATGTATTTGGCTACCGTTACGGTATTCAAATGATGTGATCTAAATTTAAGAATTAAATACAATTATTCCCTAATTCAAAGTTGGAAGTTTGGGAAAATTAATGATCGGTATTTTCCCTCCACTATTGGAAAGCGACACATGGCGCTTTTGTATCAATCTGTTTAACGTTGTTGAATGGACACTTCGAAATAAATCGCCGACACTAAATAGGTCGCCGTCGTCGTGCATCGATTAGCTTCCGATTGAATTGCCAGTTTGTGTATTGTTTGTTAATTGTAACCAGTTTGTGTATGGCCAGTTTGTGTATTGTTTGTTAATAAAAAACAGACATCAATATTTTACCATTTTCTACACAATTTTCCACTCTCATGGTCTTTTTTGGCTCAATGTTCCACTCTGACACCCAAGCAAAATGGAATTTTGGGACACTGAAGTATATTGTAAATTCATCGCATTTTGCATACAAACTTTCCTACCGAAAGAAATTGCTTCATTTATTTTCAACATTAGGAGTTTTATATAGTTTTGTCTCTGGCTGTATATAACAGCCAGAGACAACTATATAAAACTCCTAATGTTGAAAATAAATGAAGCAATTTCTTTCGGTAGGAAAGTTTGTATGCAAAATGCGATGAATTTACAATATACTTCAGTGTCCCAAAATTCCATTTTGCTTGGGTGTCAGAGTGGAACATTGAGCCAAAAAAGACCATGAGAGTAGAAAATTGTGTAGAAAATGGTAAAATATTGATGTCTGTTTTGAATATGAAAAACAGTAGTTTTGTGTTGAAATGAAGTACTTTTATTTAGTCGATACCTTTTTATGTCAGAATCAATATCACAATTCATAATTTGGGAGTGGAAAATTCCCTCCTAAATGGGAGTAAGAGTGGAAAATTATTCACATTTGGGTGTCATTTCCCACCCAAATCGACACATTTTTGGACACTGGTCTATTTTGGTCTCGTTTGTCGATTTCAAGCAATAATTTGTGTGGGAAAAGGTCATTATTTCCCTTTAACCCGCGCCGTGCCGGGGAGGGGGGCGGGGGGCAATAGACCCCCTCCCCCAAGTTTTTTCGAAGATAGCGGAAAAACGGCGGCGCGCAGCGCCATGTAAAAAACACCTCGGTCATCTCAGGTCATGTCACCAGACCAGGTTACGTGACCCTACCTCCAAAAAAAAACTTGTCGAGTTTTTGGATGATCGGTTTTACACTTACATAATTTCATAAGGTTATATATATCTACAATGCGTATATCTTGGATTTGTTATATCAGCGACCTAAGGTCGGGTCAATTTCGTGACCTCCCCATTATAAGTCAATGGGGAAATATTAAAATGCTTCCTATTCCAAGGATACGCAAGATATCAGTCTAATTCCTTCTGGATCATGTTATTATATGCCATTCTTGATTACCTAGGTGCTATTTTTGTTCAGTGACCCCTACAGGGTCAGCTGAGGTCATCCGAGGTCACAAACAGTTGTGTCAATAACTCTCGACATAATGACGATAGAGAAGTGGAACCGACACCAATGTGTTTGCCTCGTCGAGGCACGTCTTTCCATATGCAACATGACCTACTAGGGTCACCACTTGACCTTGACCTGAGGTCAATTTTTTAAGTTGATCTAACCTGGTCAACACTAATGTGTTGACCAGGTTGCACCTTGACGAGACAAACACGATGGCATCAAAGTTATTGTCTTGTTATTAGGTAAAAAGCTATTCGTGAAAGACTGTTTTGTAAAAAAAAATCCTTTTTGACATTTAATGAGCTCTGGAGCCTAAACTATTGACCTGAGCTAAAATCTGAGGACTCCTTGTCGATTGAATGTTTCAAGAGCTTGCCATTGCTATTTTCCGTTTGTTCCTAGCTATCATAGTTCCTGTTATATCTGGGGGTTTCTGGAGCGAAGTCCTATAACTGGAAAATTTGACCTTTGATGACCTCTGGTGACCTCAATATTGGCTTTAGGAAAGCAATGTCTGAGTACTTTAGAATGTGCTTGTCGAGAGCTATCGAACGCCGTTTTCCGCGTCTTTCTAGCCCTTTTGTTGTCGAGTTAGACGGGGTGTCTACCCCCCCCCCCCCCCCCCCCGCGGCACGGCGAAGGTGGCGCCGAGCACCGGCACTGCGCGGGTTAAAGAGCATGCCAGCCTGAGGCGCCTAAAAATGCGGAAAGTCGGCTTATGGTCGAAAAATAAACTTTACTGTTTTACCGTTTTGTTTCACATACCGCTCTCCAGCCGAGCCGGTAAGGTTGTTAAACTGCTACTTTAAATGCCACGGTTTTTGCCTTGGCATCATCCTGTGAAATAGTTCAACCGATTATTTTGCCCACTGACTTCCTTTTTGAAACGTTTCGTCATGCATTTGAATTGATTGTATAATTTTACTGCGATGATAGCTGAGCTGAAATGCAAAGAATCTCGTGATCCATTTGTCAGGTCATCTATCTCAGGGAAGTCTTTTTTCTGCTAAAAACATTAAACCACGCGGCGATTACCGCGTCTGGTGAGGTCCCCGCCGCGTCGGTGGCGGCGGGCTGCAGCGATGCTGTTGTCACGCCACGGCCGTGGCCCGTGGAGCGGCACGTGCTGCGTGACCGCTCACCCGTGACGTCAGCGGACGGTCCGGCCCGGTGACGTCACCTAGCCGGTAATGTGCTGCGCCGGCAGGAAGCGCGGTGTTTTGGTAATCACAGCGGATCGGGACCAGCGCCTCTGCTCAGCGGAGCGCGTACAGCGGCGCCGGCGGCGGCGACGGCGGCGGAACGGATCACCGCCGAGGGAAGGGGAGGGGTGTAAACAGCGAGGGACAGGTGCGGGTGGAGTGAGCCGTGGAGAGGGCGGACCTGGCGACTACACACATTGAACTTGGAAAGATTACAGATGTCGGCACGAAACAAATGGACGGGAAAGGAGGACATGCTTATGTTGACTTGGGAACTTGGAAAGATTACAGATTTCAGCACGACATTGATGGACGGGAAGGGGGAAACACTTTGGTGCTGACTTCCTGACGACGCATTGTCAGCATTGTTGGTAATGATTGCGCTGACATTGCTCTGCCTTTGCCCCCACACAGGCTGGAGCCGGTCCAGCTGGTCTGTATGATCGTCGGCGTGGCGATGGCGGCGCTTGGGATTATGATGCTGCTGGTCGGCTGCCTCACCACCGGCTCCACGCGCACCAGAGTGTTCCGCAGCGGACCGGGCAGGGCGCGCGGCCGCACCTCCTGTGCTGTGGTGAGTGTCCTTCGTCCACCAGCCACTACATGAAAATGACACGACCGGGGAGCGTGGTGCAGGTCCGAGTCGATTCGACATCTGATTGTGTGGGGGTATAATACCCGGATTGGTCACCGGTATATTCGAGGGTAT
>JAXIVJ010003169.1:7500-50000 GCA_036785665.1 Chirona hameri | reverse complement strand
AGCCCTGTTAATACTCATGGTGACCGGGTATGAGCCCTGTTAATACTCATGGTGACCGGGTCTGAGCCCTGTTAATACTCATGGTGACCGGGTCTGAGCCCTGTTAATACTCATGGTGACCGGGTCTGAGCCCTGTTAATACTCATGGTGACCGGGTCTGAGCCCTGTGAATACTCATGGTGACCGGGTCTGAGCCCTGTTAATACTCATGGTGACCGGGTCTGAGCCCTGTTAATACTCATGGTGACCGGGTCTGAGCCCTGTTAATACTCATGGTGACCGGGTCTGAGCCCTGTTAATACTCATGGTGACCGGGTCTGAGCCCTGTTAATACTCATGGTGACCGGGTCTGAGCCCTGTTAATACTCATGGTGACCGGGTCTGAGCCCTGTTAATACTCATGGTGACCGGGTCTGAGCCCTGTTAATACTCATGGTGACCGGGTCTGAGCCCTGTTAATACTCATGGTGACCGGGTCTGAGCCCTGTTAATACTCATGGTGACCGGGTCTGAGCCCTGTTAATACTCATGGTGACCGGGTCTGAGCCCTGTTCACGGCCGCCTGCGGTTCGGACGATTCGAGCCAATACTCATGGTGACCGGGTCTGAGCCCTGTTCACGGCCGCCTGCGGTTCGGACGATTCGAGCCAATACTCATGGTGACCGGGTCTGAGCCCTGTTAATACTCATGGTGACCGGGTCTGAGCCCTGTTAATACTCATGGTGACCGGATCTGAGCCCTGTTCACGGCCGCCTGCGGTTCGGACGATTCGAGCCAATACTCATGGTGACCGGGTCTGAGCCGTGTTAATACTCATGGTGACCGGGTCTGAGCCCTGTTAATACTCATGGTGACCGGGTCTGAGCCCTGTTAATACTCATGGTGACCGGGTCTGAGCCCTGTTAATACTCATGGTGACCGGGTCTGAGCCCTGTTAATACTCATGGTGACCGGGTCTGAGCCCTGTTCACGGCCGCCTGCGGTTCGGACGATTCGAGCCAATACTCATGGTGACCGGGTCTGAGCCCTGTTAATACTCATAGTGACCGGGTCTGAGCCCTGTTAATACTCATGGTGACCGGGTCTGAGCCCTGTTAATACTCATGGTGACCGGGTCTGAGCCCTGTTAATACTCATGGTGACCGGGTCTGAGCCCTGTTCACGGCCGCCTGCGGTTCGGACGATTCGAGCCAATACTCATGGTGACCGGGTCTGAGCCCTGTTCACGGCCGCCTGCGGTTCGGCGGTTTCCAGCAGGCTCTAGCCCCGCCCCTTTTCTCATGCGTCATCACAAGCAGGCGTCTCTTGAGCACTGAATGCCGCGACGCGCCACTTCACGTGATATTTCATCCTGCGGTTGCTCCGTGCCAACCGCCGGAACCGCAGCCAACCGCAGCCGTGTGACGGCATACCTTTCGCCCATCCCCATTTTTAGTTACCCCACCGGCTGCCGACCACTGCTGACCGCCGAACCGCAGTCAACCGCAGGGTCCGTGAACAGGCCTCGGGTCAAGTTCAAAATATGGCCTCAGGCCAAGGTCATTTGGTGACCCAGGTTGGTCATGTTGCATATGGAGAGACGCATCTCGACGAGAGATAAACGCTGAGGTATCAGCCATACGTCTCTAGCTAGCACGTCCCTAGCTCTCCCGTTTGTTCCTTTCATTTCCTAAAATTGCAGGAGGCACATCCAAACGCCCCCTCCCCAGCACGGCGCAGGGGTAGGCCTAATACACTGTGCTTGGATCCATGTAAAATAAAACGCGCGTGCATCAGCGTTGTCAGCGCCAGGAGGAAGCCAAATACAGTTCAGTAAAATTACGGTCTGATCATTTGTGTTACTGGACTAGTGACTAACACGAGAGTATTTTGTTTGGCTCCCTCGCGTATTTCGTAATATCTCGGTAAACTACCGCCAATATCGTCCCCAAACTTTCAGTACCCGCTTTCACATAAAGCACCGCTCACTAAACGGCTAAACGTTTTAGCAATGGCAGGGCAAAATGTCAATGCCTCTTGCCATTTTCGCACATACTCCTATTCCGAACTCCAGACGAAAAACGTTAACATTTCATTCCAACTGGCCATTTGTGCGTTCAAGTTGGGGATGGGACAATAAGATGTGTTTTTTTTTCTGTTGAGCAATTAGTTCCATGAATAGGGGTAATTCGTCACGATTCGTCACAAATAGTCAATCTGTAGATAATTATAATATAAACATTTCAGGTATCCATATATCTAATTCTGCACCTTCAAATGGTTCCGCGAACTTGTACGGACAGTCCGTACAAGTGTTTGGAGGTTCGCCAACTTGTACGGACACTGTCCGTACTGTTCGTAGTGGTGGCGACGCCCATGGGTATGCCCCTGGACATTGTCCGTACTGTTCGTAGTGGTGGCGACGCCCATGGACTATCGTGCACGAGTTTAAACTTCAAACACACTCGATTCTTCAACTCTGAGATTCAAGGACCGTGTGAAATGCAACCTCTGAATGTTGTATGTCTGTACTAGTCTTTTCCGGCACGAGTCCTGTCAGTCAATCATTTAACAGCGAATTTAAACAGTTGTTCCATCATATATCAGCGGAGGTTCTTCCCGTGTTTGCCCCCACCAGACTCTGTTTCAGTTTGTATCTGGTCAACAGAGCTGTTACTCGACAGGTCGTCGATGACTCCTGCCGTCGTTGACGCTCCCGCCTATCTGTGTTTCAGTTCATGGGCATCGCCTACATCCTGCAGATGGCGTGGATGTTGATGTTTGGCGTGCTGGTGATCGGATGCGTCATGTTCGCCATCTTTTGGAAGATGTGCCTCTCGGACCGTGTCCGCGTTCTGCAGGAGTGCATCGACTTCCGGCAGTTCGGTGGGTGTGCGCCGAGCTCTGCCCAGAGAGCAGTAGTGCAGATGGTGGCGTGGCGGTTGGCGCATTCGCTCTTGTTAATGGCGGAATCCTTCAGCGGGTAGGATGGAACTTAACCGGTTTTCTTCTTGCTATCCTGTCTGCGTCAACCTGTCATACCATATACGACGACAACATACAGAATGTATGACTGCCATATTATAATTATGGTGGTCTGGTTCAACATTGAAGGTGTCTCTCTCCATGGACCCGACTTCGGAGAGTTAGACACAGTTTTTGGTGGCGGGCTCCTGTAATCATTTCAGCTGAGCTGTGGAATTCGCCTGATGCCAATGGATCCTCCCTCAGCGTTCGTGTTCCCCAACAACACCCGTGAGGAGGACATGCAGGTGTGTGGGGCCGGCGAGCAGAAGCTGTTCTGTAAGGACTACGTGGAGAACATCCAGGTGAACCTGATTCTGTCGGCCGTCGGCTGCTTCCTCGTCCTCCTCAGTCTGGTGAGAATAAATACATCACTGACAGCTACCTGGCCAATGGCCATACCTGGCAGCTACCTGACAGCTACCTGGGAGAGCTATTCACACCTGTTTGCACGCCCGCTGTCGTGCTCCTTGAGCATGGGCATTGGGCGTATCTCAATGTTTTTGTATTATTACGATTATGGTGATGTCCTAAATGTGCATGCGATGTTTATCAATAGTGATTACAATGCAAAACATTGATGGAAAGCCACAGCTCCGTTGCCGCTGAGACGGCCGGCTGCAGCGGGACAGAAACACGAGGACGACACCTTGCGGACAATTCTGGAGAACGTTATTGGTTTACAATGTCGGCGTTCAGACCCTAGTGGAGCCCGCTGTTGGAATTATTATTTTTTCAGCATTGCTGCTTTACCAAAGTGAATTGTTTGGTGGCATTTAGCAGCATGCTACGTTCATATATGTTCAGTTCACCACGTTCACTTCAGAGCCGCGACTGGTATCTGTCGAGTGGTGTTTGTGTGGACTACACGTGGTTAACACGCCTACACCGCGGCCCTGCCCACTACACGTGGTTAACACGCCTACACCGCGGCCCTGTCCACTACACGTGGTTAACACGCCTACACCGCGGCCCTGTCCACTACACGTGGTTAACACGCCTACACCGCGGCCCTGTCCACTACACGTGGGTAACACGCCTACACCGCGGCCCTGTCCACTAACCGCCGACGCCCTCCCCTGCCCTCCCTCGCCAGGTGAATTACCTGATGTGCCTGGCCGCCAACTACGCCCACATCAAGGACCAGGAGAAGTTCGTCGACCTCAGCGAGATGCAGTACCTGCAGGTGTCGGAGCCGGGTACGCTGGCTAAGGACAGGTTCTGAGGTGCGTCAGACGCGGGTCTCCGGGTGCCCGCGACTCGGCTGCTACTCAGAGGCCGTCCGGGGAGTGAGACGGCTCCTGGCGGCAGCTCTACTTAACACGCCCCCCGCTGTCTGAGTCGGCTGTCTGTCTGTCTGAGTCGGTGTGTAGAAACTTGTAAGATCATGACTGCTGGGGGGGGAGGGGGCGCTGGCAGGTCAGTGTTGGAACTTGTGGAACTATGTGTCGGGTGGGCCCCCCGCTGGCAGGTCGGTGTTGGAACTTGTGAAACGTGCTGCTATGTGTCGGGTGGGCCCCCCGCTGCCAGGTCGGTGTTGGAACTTGTGAAACGTGCTGCTATGTGTCGGGTGGGCCCCCCGCTGGCAGGTCGGTGTTGGAACTTGTGAAACGTGCTGCTATGTGTCGGGTGCGCCCCCGCTGGCAGGTCGGTGTTGGAACTCTTGTGGAACGTGCTGCTATGTGTCTGGTGGGTCCGCTGTAATCAAAACATTCCGCCTGGTGTCTCCTTCCGTCCAGTCTTCTCGTCTGATTTGTACGTATTTATATGGTCATAAATGACAAATGTTACCTAACCGGCCCCAATCGTCATGGCGCAATCGTCACCATTCCACGTGTCGTGAACTCTTCCGTCCAGTTTCTGTCCACGTCGCATGTGCACACATTTCGAGAGCGAGAGTTGTGTGCATTAATTGTGAGTCGTTTTGAATACGTGCGTGACCGTTTAGGACAGAGCGTATCTGGCCAGGGCGCAGGCAGCTCAGGCAGTTTTGAGGGGTCGCCGAGTGGATCTGCCAGCCTTTGAGGCTGTAAGTGTAGAAAGACTGACCTGTGCGAATCATGCGGCACACCGATACACGTAGCGCAGCAGAGGCATTCGTGTGGCAGGCACAATAGCACAATTGACATATTGGGAGAGGCTTTGTCGCAGAGTATGCGCAATCGGCTGTCGGGTTTGATATATGTTTAACTTATCTATAAGGCTCATTCCGTGTCTGTGACACAGAATGGTTTTCATAAGAGGCGACGCTTGCGTCGATGAGATATTATCCCACAACGCTAAGGCTTGTTTGTGACGTGTGTTTTAGGCAGATGTGAATGTGTCCAGGTTCTGTTTTAGAGCTTTTGCCAATTGTAATGACTAATGCCGTATAATCTGGCCAACAAGTTTACAATCCGTTATGACATAGATCATCCTTTGTCTTGACATTATATCATGTGAAGCATGATATAGTCTGCGGGCAGTACTCCCGGTACCCATCGCCGCCAACTTATAATCATGTAGCGGATGTCATTCCGCTGTGCTGTGCACCTGACCAGTCCGCACACTGCCGGTGGCATTAGAAAGAAACGTCCGTGATGAAATGCACCAGCTCCTTGCCGAGAGGTGAGCGCCGAATCAGTCGGGTGTTCACTTCATATGTCATCGGAGATAAATGTTTTTGATATTTATAATATATTTTAATCTCTACACTCTGGTGTCTCTCGCGGGCCCAGCGGGCCATCACAGGTTCCAAGCCCACTCGTGACTTCAGTTTTACCACACACGACTGGACTGGCCCAGTCGCGTCACACGAGGCTACTTCTGACTTCTGAGTCCATCCCACCCGATATCCGTCCTATTCGCCGGCACTGTCACCGCCGGCTCCACTCCTCCTGCTTCTCCGGGTGGATGTTGAACTTGCCGCGGCGTCCGACGCCGTCGACGAACCGCTGTGCTCCGTAGCACCCTTCCCGCTCCAACGCCTCCCGCCCGCCGTCCCGCGCCGACTCCAGCGCCCCCCGCAGCGAGGGCGCGTCGAACACGGCGTGGTAGGCGGCGCGCCGGTCAGCCGCCACACACTCCGCCGGGAACTTGGCGATCGAGGAGGCCAGGTTGACGGCCTGCCCGAGCGCCGTGCCGCAGGCCACCAGCCTGTTGGCGAGCCCCCAGTGGAACGCCTCCGAGCCGGTCACCGCTCGGCCCGTCAGGAGCATGTCCATGGCGCGAGACAGTCCGATGAGAGCGGGCAGCCGGGCGGCGCCGCCGTCCAGCAGCGGCACGCCAAACCGCCGGCCAAACGCACCCAGCACGGCCGTCTCCTCGACCACGCGCAGGTCGCACCAGAGCGCCAGCTCCAGTCCGCCGCCGACTGCGTACCCGTCCACGGCCGCCACCACCGGCTTGGCGCAGAGCTGGCCTGTGGGACCGAGCGGCGACTCGGGCAGGACAGCGTCTACCGGCGCAGCGGCCAGCTCGGCCAGGTCGCAGCCGGAGCAGAAGTTGCCGCCCTTGCCGTGCAGTACGGCCACCGGCGAGCTGGCGTCGGCCTCGAACTGCCGCAGCGCCGCTGTCAGCTGGCGCGCCGTCTCGGCGGAGACACAGTTGCGTCTCGCCGGGAGATTCAGCGCGATCGTGGTGATCGCGCCGACACGGCCAGTCAGCACGTGGGGTGTGGTGTCAGCAGGGGTGGCAGCATCAGGGGCTCCTCCAGAGGCGGAGGAGCAGCAGCCGCGAAGATGTGACCGTGGCAGCCGACCACGCAGCAGGCGCAGCACTACCATTGCTGCAGCCAGCCAATAGCAGTGTAGTGATGCTGCATGGTGAATATACAGTCAGAATAAGATTATCTCATAAATGTAAGAGACAAAAATTATTGGATGGTTCTTTACATGGCAAAATGAAGATAGGTACCCACAAATAACTTCAGCCAACAAGAAAAGCACCTACCAATGTACAACAAATATGAATTATTATAACAGAGAAACTGAATTATATCCAAGTGCCTGTGCCAAACAGAAACCAGTTGTGTGAATTATGCCTTCTGTGATTTCATTGAGTCTGCCAGAACATCCCATCTGAGGCTCTAAGAGTCATTGGGAAGTACAATCTTCTCTGGCTATGCTACAAATGTAAAGTCAATACCCTAGACCCATCCCCCGCCCCCGCCTTGGCACCACACTGCTGTAATGACCTTGTGTCAAAGATAACCTGTTTGGAGGAAGCTGTGCATGGCCAAGCTAGTACTTTAGAGGCAGCAAGGCTGGAGCAGCAAGACATTGCAAAGGAGCTTCAGAAAGGGCAACAGAAACTCCAGGCCTCAATCCAGGAACAGGGTACCTTGACTAAGGAGATATAAACGAACCAAGCCACCTACGCTGAAGTTCTACAGCGCTCAAAGGGGGAAATAGTGAACAACCTCAGACAAAATAAATTTGGAAATATCAGAAGGGTCTTGCCTGCTTAGTGCTTGATGTTGCTCAAGTTGCAATGTGATGTATGTATAACCTAAAATTTGCTTTTAAATTAATTTCCTGACAATAACGCTGTATAATATAAAATACCTGTGCAAATGTCCAACACAGACTTGTGCACGCACCAGTTAAACTGTTCTATTGCCATGAGTTAAACTACACGACTCCTCTGCGTAAACATGCGTCTCGAATGCCGCAAATGCGCCGGCTGTAAAAAATCAAAAACGCACTACTAAAATATATTTATATTGTTCACGCAAATCAAGGGGGAAATAAATAGCTGACGAAGAACTTACAATAGCTTTTCGAAGGGAAATTTTCCGTAATATCGAATAAGACGCATCATTTTATAAAAGGTGGATTAGAGTCATAGGCGTACACAAGGGGGGGGGGGGGGGGGGGGGGGGGGCAAACGGGGCAATCCCCCCCCCCCTCCTGAAGGTCTGTACGTACTACGTGCCGCCTTTGGTCGAAAAAATGAAAGATTTTTTTGTTTTACAAAATATGGAAGGAAGGCTTTGCATTGCATTGCACTGTGCATTAATTGCGATGTCACCACAGATGGAACTTACTGTTTGAAACACTGCTAAAAAACATACTCACCTTTGATTGAGCAGAATATCGTATTGTCGACACCCGCTTATGACATCCTGCTGGAGCAGCACAGACCAGGGCACAGACCGCTATCCTCTCCAGAAAAGAATGAGGTCGACTTGCTAAGCGCGGTGGGATATGGTATAATTGTATTCCCTGCTCAGTGCCTCTCCTTCAGCTCCTCCCGTTCGTTCTGCGCCGCCTGCACCGTCGTTCATTCCCATCACCATCTTGTGTGGCCTTGATCGTATGATAAATATAAATAATGACGGTAAACTAAAATACTGCCGTTCACCCGAGCCGCAGCCCTCGCCACCGAAGACGACGGCCGGCCGCGGCGAGACATGGTCGATCGCCCGCTGAGGCCGGTCGCCCTTATGACGGCTCGCCAGGCATGGTTGACTTGGAGGCGATTTTGTGTAACGCAATTTTTTATATCAAGAAAATGGCAGCATTTAACTCAGAAAGCTTCAGCGAACCACACGAGACCTGACCCTTTAGCATTTTCCATCGATACTATTTTTAGAGCCACCCTCAGTGCAGTGATTTAATGCATTGTCGCCAATGGCGGTGATCGCCGCTTGGGTCACATTGTACATCAGCGCCACCTACATCTTTGTCAACGACACCCCATTACTGGTGCCGATCTATTTCCCACTAAACTTATTTGGTAACCAATGAACGGCAAGAACGTTTCGCTCCGGAGATGAGCTGAATGTTATTTGCAATAAGGTATCCACCCGTCTGTTGTCCATCGCTTCGATAATTGCCTCAGGCACGGACATTACGTTGATCCAAGTAAAATGGTCTTGTTCAATCGAATACAAATTTTGCATCTGAATTCTGAAACGTGAAGGCAGGAGCGCCAACAGCCAAACACAGGGCCGCCTGTCAGATAAAGGTATAGGAAGAATGTGGTTTAAAATCACTAGCTCAATCCAGGGAAAATATAGCTGCAAAGATCACCTGCCACAACTGGGTCTTTTTTTAATTTCATAGCTTGGCAATAATGACAGGGAACGCCTCGACTTCTGAGCTCTCAAAAAAGAAGTCATCAGTCCAAACCCAAACTCAACCAATTTCAATACTCAACCTAGATGAGTTTATTGATGATGAATCGGAAATACACACGCCGTTGAAATGACAATGAGATGGACAACACTCAATGCCTATCCCAGCCCCATACCCGACCACCAGTCAACACGGTCAATGGCATGGTGCAGCCGTCGGTGGCTGACTTCACAGGCTCATCACCAGCACTTGGTCCACCACAAACAGGCTACCTTCGTCCTGCAGACTGGATCAGAACATAGCATTACGACATAATCAGTCGCCAAACGTACACGGCTTCACTGGTTGAAATCGGTGGCGACTTATCTCAGGAATATCGCCGGCCAGCCATAACCATTTGTCGTTACCGTTTTCACCGCCGGCAACACACGACACACCGTGGCCTCACCAACGACACACCGTGGCCTCACCAACGACACACCGTGGCCTCACCAACGACACACCGTGGCCTCACCAACGACACACCGTGGCCTCACCAACGACACACCGTGACCTCACCAACGACACACCGTGGCCTCACCAACGACACACCGTGGCCTCACCAACGACACACCGTGGCCTCACCAACGACACACCGCGGTCTCACCAACGACACACCGTGGCCTCACCAACTCAACATAAACCCTTGACGCCTTTGCCGGTCCGTAACTCCCGCCACTGTACTCAGCCCGTAACTCAGCAGCGCCACCTAGCTGATGAGACCCAGGTAATCGTCCATCAGCGTTCCGATGGCGAAGATGTCGCTGGCGTCGACGCGGGTGCCGACGATCTTGAGCCGGATCTCGTCGTCCTGCTGGATCATGACCTCCTCATCCTGAGTCTTGTAGCAGGGCGGGTTCGAGTTGGGATCGAACACCATGTCGCTGGGGATCGAGTGGCGAGAGACGAAGCAGCTCAGCGGCCCGATCTCCGTGAACAGGCCCACCTTGTTCACCTGAGGACGGGGAGAGGGAGGGTCAGATCAGAGGTGCAGAATTTATATATCGTCACACCCACATGGCGGTTTGCCGTGTAACGCTGCGGTATTGCTTTAGTGCAACCTATGCATGACCTATAGTGTCACCTATGCATGACATAGGTGACATAAATGCAAGGGACAGTGAGACGCATACGTCAGATTTTTTCGTGGTGAAGCTATGTTCTCATTGTTTTGCTGTGCAGTTAGGTGGGGTATGCTATGTTGCACATCAAGTACAGACGGTCAGTCAGCCGAACTATAGTAAAAAGGACATTTTGTTCACCTGAAATGGAAATGAATGGAAATGAAATTCACCCGAGCACATTGCAGTCGGATGGGCAGCCAGGACCCCGAGCAATGCAAACGGCCCGATACCTTCGATCTGTGGAGCCTTCACAGCATCATGCAAACACCCGACACTTTCAACAAACATAACCGGCGCGGAATGGGAGTTAGAGATGCAGAAATCATGCCTGATGGGCCGCCATATTCACATTTCAAACGTTGCTTGGCATTGTTTGGTCGAAGATTAAGATGGGTAGTTGTTCAGGAAATTACAAGTCTTGCAAAACATGCATGCAACAATGCCCGCTTATTTTCTATGTAGATCAATTATAGCAAAATAAAATAGTTGGTCAACAATTGTGTTACCAGTAAATAACATGGTGTGCCATTTCCGGCACTAGCATTCTAGGTTTGGTTCAATCAGTTGCCAATAGGTGGAAGCACCGTCGCAGTGTTTCACGAACATAAAACCCACGAAATATTAACTATTTGGTTTTCAACTTAGTTTAGTTTATTTTATTCAAGTAAATGAGTAACAGTCAGCAGTAACCCAATTACAGCTCAAGTCCAAAGTTAAAACACTTCAATTAAACATCACATCAATAACATACACATAGAAACACAAACCTACAAATCACATCAAAATACAAACTTGAAAATATACATAAAAGCACATAACACAACCCTAAAAATACACATAAAACAACGATTGTAAGAGCTATAAGCAGATATTAAAAAGGACACTGTTTAAAATATCTCACTACCCCAGCTCTAAACACTTGGTAGGATGCCCGGAATGGGTCTGCCGATGGACATTTTGCCAGGTATACATTGTACTCCCTAACTACCCCAACACAACACTCTTCCTGCTCTTCATCGACGACCTCCCCGGACACGTCAACAGCGGCATCAAGCTATTCGCGGACGACACCAAAATATAAGGAAGCGTCCAGGAACGGAGTGGGCGTGACCAGCTTCAGCAGGACCTCGACGCAGTCGGCAAATGGTCTGGAGTGTGGCAGATGCCATTTAACATGACCAAGTGCAAGACGATGCATCTCGGACCGAGGAACGTTCTCCAAAACAACTCCATGTTTGGAGGCCAGTTGGAGCAAGTGGAGGACGAGAAGGACTTGGGAGTCGTCGTGGACACCTCGCTGAAGTTCCGTAAACAGATACAGATACAGACTTATATTAAGGTCGTCCACATGTGCCTGTGACTATTATAACCTCTCGTCATGAGTTAACAACACAGGAAACATGGTCAGAAAAAGCATACAATAAAATCACACAAGTAAAAACAAGAATAAAAACCACTGACACACGCCAACACATACACACACACACACACACCCATACAATCGGTCAACTAAAACCCGTCAGCATGACAGTGAGAATCGCCGCGTCGGTCAGTCCGGCGCCCGCGGAGCGGCAGCGAGATGTCGCAGCACCTGGCGACGAAACAGCGGCACGGGCAGTCCTAAAAGGTCGCGTGGCAGGGCGTTATACAGCGCTGGTCCCCGGCAGGCAAGACGCCGCCGTCCCATCTCCATGCGTGACCGGGGAACAAACAACATGTGGTCCTGTCGCGTGGCCCGCTCGGTAGCGCGAGCCTCTGCTACGGTGGACAGACTCGCAGCCAGCTGTTCAGGCTCGCCGCAGCAACGCACCTTGTGCGTGAGGCACAGTGTGTGATAAGTGGCCATGACCTCCGCGCCGAGCCACCCCAGCCTCCCCAGCAGATCCGATACATGGTCGTACTTCCGTCGGCCAAAAAGTACTCTAGCAGCATAGTTTGACTTTTTGAAGCCGACAGAAGTTCCCCTTTTTGCCGTTACCGTATACCGACCGCAGGCGTAGGCGGCGGCGGCGATCGCAAAGGCAAACCTCATCGGCACAATCCGGCGCTCGTTTGAGCACATCGACCAGCAGACGCTCCCGCTGCTCTTTAAGACCCTGGTCAGACTGCTGCTCGAATATGGGAACGCTGTCTGGGCCCGTTCAACGCTGAAGACGTACGACTGGTGGAACGAGTACAACGGAGGGCGACCAAGCTTGTTGGACCAATCAGACTGCTTCCGTACGAGGACCGGCTGAGAGCCCTGCGCCTGCCGTCTCTGCAGTACAGAAGACGGCGCGGCGACCTCATTCTGATCCACCAGCTGATGAACGGCCGCATCGAACTCGATAAGCAGAAGTTCTTCCAGAACCCGCCGTCGGCAATCACACGAGGACACTCCCTGAAGGTTGCCAAACCGCAAGCGCAGACCAGAGTGAGACGGAACTTCTGGTCTATCAGAGCAGTGAGCGACTGGAACGCACTTCCGGAACACATCGTTTCATCAGCCACGACGAACCTCTTCAAGAACCGCCTGGACCACTACTGGGCAGACATCATGTACGATGCGCCAGGATAGGCGACAAAACACTGAAGCCACATATGGTCAAGGAAAGCGTACCATTTTTAATTACCCACTGAGGCATAAACACAACCAAAAGATGTAAAGAGCGGGCAAGACAGGCATCTAGTCCTCCTTATAGTCTCGTACTATAAGTACAAGTAAGTACAAGTAAGTACAAGTACTAACGGCCCTCCCGAACAGCCCACGTTTAATGGTCTCCATTCGCGCTTCACGTGTGGATGGAACGTGAAGGAGTTGGGATTGTGCAGCTCTAGTTCGACGCTGGGACACGTGAATGGGGATGCTTCCGAGCAGGAAGGCTGAATCCGTTCTTCCTGACATGACTTTTTGAATGAAATAAATGTCGTGCTGAAGCCTTCTTTAGGACAGGCTGCTAATTTTGAAAAGCTTTAGCAGATCGTGATATGAGAGTGAGTGGGAAGGCCGATTGGTGTGAGAGTGGGCAGCCAGCCACATTATACATTTGTGATGGACTTGTCCAGTCGGTCTAAATGGGTATTTGCAGCCCCACCCCAAATGACGCAACCGTATTCAAGAATGGACCGAACGTTAGTGTAGTATGCTGCTAATAGGGGGGGGGGCAGTGTCTAGTCCTCCCGCCACTCAGCCGGTCTGGAAAGATCGAATGAGCAGGCCCAGCATCCTGTTGGCTTTGCTGACTGTAAAGTCTATATGGTCGGCAAATGTATGTTTCTTGTCCAGCCACACCCCTAAATCGCGAACTTTTTCTACATGTTGAAGGGGGGTGTCGCTAATTTTGTATGTGGTCTGGATGATGTTAGTTGAGTTTAGTGATATCCGAAATGATTGACACTTCGATGGATTTAAATTGACCCTCCAGGCTTCCGACCAGCGTGTGAGTCGCTCGATATCTGTCTGGAGAATGTCTGTGTCTTCCTGACATGTGATTTTCCTATACAGTTTGACGTCGTCAGCAAACAGCAGGATGCTGGACTGTATGCTGGCCGGTAAGTCATTAATATACATGGCAAAGAGCAACGGTGATCCCAGACTTCCCTCCGGCGTCCCAGAGCGAACCGTGGTCCAATCAGAAGATTTTCCATTCACATTTACCAGCTGCCTACGATTACAGAGAAACGTGGATATCCATTTTAGAGCATTCCCCGACACTTTGTAGGACTTTTGAAGCTTGTGAATAAGAAGTTTGTGGTTCACGCTCTGAAATGCCGAAGAGTAGTCCGTGTAGATCAAATCCGTTTGGTGCCTGCACTGAATTGACTCTGTTTTTAATAAGCAGGCCAAGTTCGTGTCACACGATCTGCGTGGGACGAAACCGTGCTGGTTTTCGTTTAGCGCTGGTGTGACATGCAACCAAAGTTGCTCAAAAACACATATTTCCAGTACTTTGCCGAGTAACGGGAGGAGAGAGACGCTGCGAGAATTTTCTGGTTGTTTCTTACTCCCCTTTTTGAAAATTGGAACAATGTTGGCCTCAGCCCATCTGGTCGGAAACACCCCCTGCTCGACTGATTTCTGGAATATGATACTAAGCGGGTGCACTAGTACGTTCCGGCACTCTTTTATTATTCGGGAACTGATATTGTCTGGACCACAAACTTTGTGCGCATTAAGATCCTCCAACACAGCCCGAATACGTGTTCCTGAAAACGAGAACTGGTGCAGATTCGGCAAGTCAAAATCTACTGTTTCAGGGAATACATGTATGTCGGGGGCCGTTATTTTTTTCGCAAACGCTCTGTTCAGAAGGTTGGCTTTCTCCTTATCGTCGCTAATATCCCGATTGCCATCTGACAATGCTGAAATTTGGCCCTTTGATCCTTTTACTTAGGTAAATGATGTTAATATAATTTGATAGACCCTGTTTGAGACCAGTGCCGACTCACGTGGGTGACTACCACTGCGCGTGGCGCGTGCCGCGTGAGGGGTGTTGGAAGGTGTTTCCTCGCAATAACTCCGCAATGGCTGAGCCGATTGTGTTCAAATTTGGTGTGTGGTTAGGGACCCCACAGCCGCCACATTCCCACAAGTTATTTGGCAGGGTGCCTCTGCACGTGCGCACGTGCACACCCCTATTTTATATCTCAGGAATGGCTGAGCCGATTGTGTTCAAATTTTGTGTGTGGTTAGGGACCTCTCAGCCGCCACCTTCCCACAAGTCAGGGGTGGGGTGCTTCTGCACATGCGCACCCTTTTTGTAGCTCAGAAACTACTTGCCCGATCGAGTTGAAATTCACCATACATTTTCTTCGCGCTCGCTCGTTCATCGCCAACTTCGGCGTCTTACTGGTAGTAACATTGAGCAAAGCATTGCATGCAATCAGCCTGGCAAAGGGGACACGGTATCGAAGGTGGATGGCTCAAATTTGGTTGGTATGGTAAGTGGCAAATTATGGTAAGTCTTCTCTCAGGAGGCAAATACAATTTTGTATATCATCGGTACTTTTTAAGATGTTTGGTATTGCGCCGCCGTTCACCCTAAACCAGGCGATTTCCCAAGATTTAACATTGGAAATAAACCAATTATTTTATCTTAAAATGTCTCAAGCTGCGTCAGCGGTGGTGTCAGGTCTTAGGCAATAGTGTAGAATGCTAGAACATAGCATAATCTAACAGGATCCAGAGTACATATGTGTTACTCCTTACAGTTTTGTTCTGCTAGACTTCGAAATGTGCAGTTGTATACCGAAACCCCAATGACAGCAGGCCCGGACGGGCGCTCCGCCGCCGGGCGCTAGTTTCTCGTATGGCACACCATATATCCTTGAGGACGCCGGGCCCTGATCTGATTATAACCCACGATAGCATTCGCTGTTCCGAGTACTTGGGATTTCAAACTTTTCATAACTTTAGTCCTATGTAAACATTGCCGTATAAACACAGCCCATTGCCGGTCTGGGCCTGTCCACGAGATGGTGCGACGGTATATTTTCATAAACGGAAACACGCTGTGCGCTTAGCCGTCACTCGTTTATAAGAGTTTACAGAAATTCCCCACCACAATTTATGATTAAATTAGTTTAGAGTTACGCATCAAACCGAGGTAGGGTTGGCAGCAGTTCGCAAAAAAAAACTTATTGATGACACTTGTTTAACCCTCGCCCCTCGGGAGCTTTTTTCACCTTCGCCCTACGGGGGGGGGGGCTGACAGCCCCCTGTTAACTTCCAAAACAAGCAACTTAGAGCAATGCGGTAAGAACCAGCATGTTGCCTGGCATGAGAGGAATCTAACAGTATGCGATTTTTAGGTTTCAGGTCAACGGGTGACCTTTCAGGTCAAGTGAATGACCTCGGATTTACCACGTCCAGAACAGCGATTTTGCTCTTCAGAAAACCTAAAAATTAGAAATTGATAAATGTAAATAAAAAGGCATGTTCCTAGACCAGTTTTGGCTCAGAAATACAGAAAATGTAATTATTTGTTCGTATCTTGTCAAAAAAAAGTCAAAAAAGTTATTTAAAAAAATTACGTCATCAGTTTCCTACTAAGCTCAGGCTCCACTATGCGTGATCGTTTCGGAAAGTACGCACGGTTTTTGCAAGTTTGCGTCTTTTGCGTACCGTTTTTTGACACCGCCCGGGATTTGCGTAGTATAGTGTTGAAATGGTAATGAGACTGATCCTTTTGATGAATACGCATCAGTGCTTGAGTACTCAGTTTTAAAAGTAGTCAGGGATTTCACGTGGGTCAATACTCAATAGTTTAGGCTCCAGAGGTTACGATGGCATTTTCTTTAACAAAATATCGTGAATAACTTTGTATCGGTTGAACATGTAGAGCAATAATTTTGACACCATCGTGTTTGTCTCGTCAATGCTCTTCGAAAAAATATGAATGGTGTCCTGGTTAGGTCAACTTCAAAATTTGACCTCAGGTCAATGTCATTTGGTGACCCAGGTATGTCATGTTGCATTTGGGGCGATGCATCTGGACGAGACAAACACATTGGTGCCATTCGCACGTCTCTATCTATATTATATCAAGAGTTATTGACAATACAGATTTCCGGCGATGCGCCACCAACTGTCTCAGACTAAGCAATCTTGCAAAAACCGGAAAAAAGTTCAAAACTCTGAACTTTTTTGCTTACTTGCGTACTTGCGTCTTTTGCAGAATTGCGTACTTCCGTGCTGCGCCTTTTGCAAGTTTGCGTGAATTTCATGCGTACTTTGCGTACTGTTCCAGTGTAGCTCAGTCAATGCATTTGCTATCAGCTGAACATTGTTATGACTATGCAAAAGACGCAAACTTGCAAAAACCGTGCGTACTTTGCGTACTATCACGCATAGTGTTCACGCAAAATAGCCTGGGCTTTAGGGAGCCATTGCTCAGTCAAAAATGAAGATATTGCTTTGAAATTTGGTATGGGTATTGTCCATACTCAGTTCTCTCACATATATTCCGGTTTTTCTAACATCTTTGAAAAATTTGATTTTGTGGGGATTTTCCCCAAAAAAATCCGTTTTTATTCTATTTTAGGGGTCAAAAACCCAAAAATTTGACAATCTGAGATGGGCAATTTAAAAAGAATGCCATTTTGTATCTTTGGTGAATTGCGTTTGCAATTTCTTTTAAAACTCTGCTGTCTACCATTTTTCAAATATTTATCTTTTTTCCACCAACATGACGTCATCAAAACATGATTATCTCCCAAACTGCTTAACCAATTTCAATTAAATGTGTACAGCATACGTATAATTGTTATAAACTCAGCTACCGAAAATTTCAGCAAGATGCGCCGCACGTGTAAAAAGCTATTCAAGAAAAACCTCAGGGGGCTGTCAGGCGAGGGTTAACCGGTTAGAAATGGTTACCAAATACAAATGTCATGCGGTGGCAAACATTCAAACTTAATTCAGACTTAATTAACTCCACACACAAAGCTGGTAACTGTGTCACATCTGATGAGGTGCACGTGCTTCTGTCAAACACGATTCTGATAAATTACAGGAAGCTTCGATGTTTGTTGCTGAATAGCATGCGATGGCAGATACCTTGTCCAGGGAAACTGAACACATGAACCAAACATGTAATCTTATCATAATGTGACTACTGTAATTATGTTTAGGGGATCAGCAAATTTGGCAAATCAAATATGACTATAGCCGATTATTAAACTCCAATGTCATCCATCAATGCCATTCAATGCCATCATTCAACTCCAGCAGGGTAAACATTACCAGGACATCCTCAATAGCTCATGCATACTAGTCAGCACAGCGTCAGGGGCATTAACGCACTTCAGTTTAACAAATACAGCACATGCACTATTACAAAGACGACCGGCAACAACCTCGTACAAATTATGCATTACACTTCACCATACTACGTGTCCACATCCAACACACCACGTGCGTGGACACAGCCCATTACCTGCGTCACAACGGCGTCCAGCACCTCTCCCTTGAAGGGGCGGAACACGATGGCCTTGTACTTGACCGGGTAGACGACGAAGCCGCGCCCCGGCTGGATCAGGCCCGCCCCGATGTTGTCGATGGTCGTCACCGAGATGACGAAGCCGTACTTGCCGGTACACGTACCCTCCACCTGACGCGGCGGCGGCACGGACGACAGCGGCGTCAGGCGACGTCACGACACGACAGCGACGTCAGGTCGGGGAGGACCTGACGCCAGGCGCTGGTGCTGGGCCATGGGATGGGGTTGTTTTAACAGCATTCATATGTGGCAGAATGTGACAGAAGCATTTCAAACTTTCAAACTGCTGAAGGGACTGATAACAAGTGAAACATTGACTACAATATTATTTTGCTTACTTCTAAGTTAGTCAAAATATTATCTAAAAGTTACTTGGGAAATAAGGTATATATTATCGATTCATGGAGGTGCTTGTCCCTTTGTCCAACCCCCTTTCCATACCCCTCCCCCCCCCCCCCCCTAGCTCTGCACACACTAGTCGGAATTATGCCTGAGATGGTTACTAAGATTTTCCGAGAGCCTTAACCCATCATTGACTGAGGAGCCGAATATCGCCCCCCCCCCCCCCCGGATCTTCCGAACCAATGATCGCAGGAGACGCGCAAGGCGGCATTCGAAAGCTCGCAATGAGACGCATCTAAAGCATAATAAAAAAAATACATTCACATGTCAAGTGACAGAGGTCAAGAGGTCAAAGGTCAAAATCGAGGTAATTGGGTGTATGGGCCATACTTTCCATACAAAGCCTTCGATTGTGACCAGTATCACCCAAAGAGCTCTCAAGGGTATAATACACATCCCACATGAGCTGAAGTAAGATTGCTGACAAAGGTCAAGGTCAGGTCACAAAAGGTCATTATGTGGAAAAAATCTACGAAACTCATGCGACACATGTTCTATGGATTATTTTGCATGTACAAATTCGATAGTGAGTCATATCACCACCTGACCTCGTTTAAAGGGATTATACGGGTTTTTCCCAGAATAATTGAGTTACACAGTAAAACGTAATTATAAAGGTGGTAGAAGTCCCACGGTAGCCACATTTTTCTGGAAATTACCTCTTCTGCACGTAAGGACATTCCAAAGTGCGCGGTGATGCCACCGCGTATTTTCTGCAGGACCGGCTGAGGCAGAGCCAATCATCTCTTTTATGCTAATAAAACACCTCACTTATGGCATATTTCCGGTAAAATAAGCAATGTTTGAAAGAAAATAAACTTCTTTTCTTCCAACGACACCAGCAGTTACCTAGTTTTCCCATAAAATTATATATTTTTCATGAATTTTCATGCCAAAAAAATGCATACGCCACCACCAAATTCTCAACGCTAAAGGCCGGAGATAAGAAAACCACAACAACACAAAACCTCAACAAACAGTGTGTAGTAATACAAAGTCCCGTCAGTTTTGAATTGCATAATAATTTTGTGATCCAGTGTAGGACTTGCAGATAATTCAGAACTCTAAAATTGATCTTAAGATAAAAGTGGTGGACAGTAGTGCCGATCAAGTACTCGTTATCTGATACTAGTCTCGAAAAACGCCCAAGTTTTAACGCTGATAATTGCTGAAATAATGGACTAAATGAGCATTGAGGTCCCTGTTATATATCTTAAACGTGTTTAAAGCTCATACAACTGCAAAAGAGTGCATTTACTTTCAGGACGGAAACCCGTATAATCCCTTTAAGTAAAGTTAATATCCAGCTCAGGTCAAGGTCAGGCCACATAAGGTCAAAATGAGAAATTAATCAATATAAATAGGTATGTTTCTGGACCAGTTTCGCCTCAGAAAAGCAGTGGTGACGTTTATTTGTTGGTAGCTGGTCATTAAAAACTGAAAAACCAAGTAAAAAAATATGTCATGAGTTACTCATACTTTAGGAGCCATAAGTCAGTCAAAAATGGTGATATTGTTTTGAAGTTTAGTTTGGGAATTGTCCACATGTGGTTCTTTAACAAATCTCCGTTTTTTGAAGATCTTGGCAAATTTTGCTTGTTTTTTTACGATAAAAAATTGGGGTCGAAAATTAAATTTTCACAAATCAGCCAGCCATAATCCTATTTTGGGTTATGGCTGGTAAGCCATGCCATAACCCTATTTTGGGTTATGGCTGGTAAGCCAAGCGATACCCAATATAAGGAAGACAGTATTCTGGAGGCATGAACAGGGATGTACATCTATCTAGCTTACTAATGGAAGAGCCTGTGGGTGTGTGTGTGTGTGTGTGTGTGCGTGTGCGTGCGTGCGTGTGTCTGCACTGATCTGTGAAAAGCTCCGGCCATCATGGGACTCGAACCCACAAACTTTGAGTTACAAGACGGACGCTCTAACCAACTGAGCTGCCGGGTACTCGCAGGTTCCGTAGGAAGGTCTCCCCTGCCACTCGCGGCTCGGTTCGGCACGGGGCGGAGCCTGTTCAGTGGTTGGGGCGGAGCCTGTTCGGTGGTTGGGGCGGAGCCTGTTCGGTGGCTGGGGCGGAGCCTGTTCGGTGGTTGGGGCGGAGCCTGTTCAGTGGTTGGGGCGGATCCTTGTGTCTCGACCCCGGGCCACGTGCTGGCTTGGGCTCAGGTCGCAGTGTCGCGCGTGGAGCGGCCGCATGCGGGTCATTCTGTGACCGGTGGGCTGGGTGCGATGATGAAGTTAATGAGTCATTGGGGGACCGAGATAACGGAATAGCGGGTCAAGTTACTTCTCGAAATATGTCAATGTGTTAACGGGTGAACGGGTTAACCATCCACTAGTGTCACCTAGATTGCTGAACTTAGCTATCCTGGGAGAAGGAAAACTCACCTCAGAGAACAGCTTTTGTTTCACAGTCTCCAACAACTGCGGCCCAAAGTAGCGGGGATGCAAGAGAATCTCATGCTCCAGAGATATATGGAAAAACATTTTTGGGGCCTGTAAAATAGACACATTGTTAATGGATTTTGACAATGGACATTGAACTTGCAATGAATGAAGACGAATGTCTTGTGAATGCAGGACAAGCAGTAATGCAGAAAACTGTAACAATAGATATATAACTGTACAATAAAGATGCTGAACTGATCAATGATACTGTAGCATCAACAAAATGGCACCAATAAAAGGTGAATATTAAGAAAAACAAGATGATAATGTTGCAGATGAGAAAATACACCATTGAATACCTTTTTAGTAAAAAAAATCAGAAATGAGAAGGACAGATGATAATATTTGGCAGTTGCCAGCAACTTGACCAATCATGATTGGACAATACACATAAAAAGAGCAGAAATTGGACCATCACTGCAATAACTTTTGAACTGATTTACATTACCACTGTGGGAAATTAGATTACTCTAGAGTCTAGACATTCACATTGCATAACTCTTCTACAGTATTACTGTCTTAAAATTATGTTAACACTATATTCCCATAAAACAAATTAACTTAGCATATTGTTTTGTTTATTCATTATTTTAAACATTAATCCAAATAAAAAACTGTTACTACTAACTAGGCACTATAACAAAGAAAGCCATGTCTTGAATGCATAGACGCACACAAGGGGAGGCAAACAAGGTAATTGCCCCCCCCCCCCGAAGGTCTGTACATGCCCCCTTTGGTCCAAAAAAGTTTTTTTAAAGAGAAAATTGTGAAAATATGCCCTTTTAAAAATATAGTGGGACAAATCTGGTGAGTTTTTTTGGATGGGAGTACTTTATGCCCCCTGAGCAAAAATTGCCCCTTCCTGGAGTAAATCCTGGGTATGCTACTGCTTGAATGACATTGGTTGGTCAAAAAGGTCAGCAATGAATGATGTAATCAAATATTATTAACATAACATTCTAGACACCAGTAAAACGCCTTTTTGGGCAATGACCGAGTGGGCATGCACTGGTAAAGCTAAAACAGGTTTGAAATATGAAACGGTACATGGGCACACAAGGTAGTAACAGTTAACACAGTAGTCCTTTTAGTCCTGCATACAAATTGTCAAGCCTCCATGCATGCCAACATATGCACAGCAAGCCCTACTGAGGGTGCCAGCCACTCTCCCCCTCTCCCAGACCCTACCCAGACCATCTTGTAGACAAAACCTAACCCTGTGGCATAAATAAGTAGTCTGATGTATTTATGCAGCGTAACCTAACCTATTAATAATAATAACGGCTTTGTTGGAAGAAATATGGAAATGTCGCTGTGGTGCACAATGCAGCTGCTTTTCTGATGTTACCATATGATGATATACCACCACCACGTCATACTGTGGTGCCATACTGTGGTGCCATACTGTGCATAACATGGCGCACCGACAGGTACCTTAGTCAAAGATTACCAATGATGGTAACAATATAAATGTAAAAATCCTGGACTTAGCATAGGTGGTGTATTGGTACTTATGTGTCAGCACAATAGCATGAAAAGACTGATATTTTGATGTATGTTGTTACAGTGATTGACTTTTAACACTAATGTCAAGTTGCATTAATCTTCATTGTCTCAGGAAGTGGAAATCAGCATTGACCTTCATATCACACAGCAACGTTTTAGTAATAGCATGTGGTTGTTGTGGTGTTTGATTTAAAATGTAGATAATCCAGGAATATGCATTTGCACAGTATGTATTTCGGTTGATCACTTGCCACTCCTGTTGGTAATGCCTTAATGCCTAGGTCAATGTGGCACTGTATGCCTGCAATGCCATCAAACTAAAGGAAACTGAAATATTATCGGATTATGGCAACTAGATTGAGATGCAATAATGAAATTAATTAAATCTTCGTAGCTGTACTTACACTTGAATCGACAAGAGACCGGCGAAAGTGAACCCATACGTACACTACGGGGGGGGAGCAAGTTTTTTGGTAGCCGTGACATCACCATGGCAGTCGAATCCCGCTCCACAGTGTTAAGGCAATGCAAAGAGGCTTGGTAGTTACCCCCCTTTAATTTGTTATCTAAGAGAGATGGATAATAGTATTTATGCTCAATGGGAAGCTCGTTTCTTCAAGATTCCTGGAATGGCCTCCGATTTTATCTGAGATACTCCAATCGTTCGCAATTCTTGGTTGAGTCGATGATGATGATGATGAGTTTCAGAGGTATGGTCTTTGTAACGGCAACTCCTTGAATCCCTACTCGTCTACGTCTCGTCTGCCATTGGTCATTCGTCTGTTCCTTGTTGAACAGAAAATTTCCAGTAATATCTTCAAGATTTTCTTCATAAGGTTGTCCACACGGCGCGCCGGAGCGGGGGGTCCGTTGTCAGGGGCTGTATACCGCCACCGCCGCACCGGCTGCAAGTTGGTGAGAACCGCTGCGACGCCTTGCCAGAGACTGTACCGCCTTGGGGCCGGCCGGCCGCCGCCGCTGGCTGGTCGGCCCGGCGGCGGCCTGGTGCTTCATAATATCCGGCCTGAATGCAAACTCTGTTACAGCTGACGAATTGTGATATATCGTTAACATGGTGTTTATAGGTATTTTTCCAATAAAATTAATGTACCAATAAACTTTAAATATTATTTTAACTCGAATACACATAAAATTGTATTAATTATATTTCGTTTTCTTTTCATATATTTTCCGATGTGATAGCCATATCCTACTATGTAGTTGAAATTCTAGAAGAAAATTAGAACTATTCCAACAAGCATACCAGAAATAGTTGATGTGGAGCATAGTTAGTTTATGGAGGTTGGAAATGATCTTACGCATGTCAAAGTATTTTTATTTTTGGCAAAATAAATATACAAAACAATGAAACAAGCTTTCGGCATTACGCCATCGTCAAGTCTGACTAAATTAACATGTTTTTGATTTTCAAAAGCTAGAGCGCACAATCACATTCTCTCAGGCATCCTCTCAACAGCATATTCACTTTTAACATATTGCAATTCGTTGTAAATTCTGTGGAACATTGTACATGGCAAATAACAATTTAGAACAAAGTATCATGACATACAAAACATACAACACGACATGCAAACAATATACCATTCAATGATGACAATCTATCATACCTGCAATGTCAGCCGCATACATTAATAAAGATAAATATTGCATCAAACATTGGTGCATATCGGGCGTAAACACTGCCAAAATGAAACATTGATAAACACTGCCGCTGTTCTGAGCTCGTTCCAGTCAATTAGTCGTGAGTCGGGCAAGTCGGTGAGGAGCTTGTGTGTGTGTGTGTGTGTGTGTGTGTGTGTGTGTGTGTATAGGTGTGCCTTGTGCCTGAGTGAGTGAGTGAGCGAGAGAGTGAGAGAGTGAGTGAGTAAACGAGCGAGTAAATGAGTGAGTGAGTGAGTGTGTGAGTGAGCGTGTGAGTAAGTAAGTGAGTGAGTAAGAGAAGAAGTGAGTGAGTGTTATGACCTATGGTTTACGAGCGAGGGGCCATGAGCTTTTCATCATGTTTAACGTGGGCTTTAGGTCTCTAATTTTTACTGATTCAGTTATTTTTAGTTCAGCGGAGTCCCGCCCCCAACCGATTATATCGATAGTAAAGCCGGAGTTGATTTCAGTGCTACTTAAGTTGAAGTGCGAATCAGCGATATGTTCTCCTAGTGGGGTGTCGGGTTTTCTCAGGCGAGCGTCACTAAGGTGCTCGTTGAAACGATAACGTACAGGGCGAGTACTTTCTCCAATGTAAAACTCAGTCCTTCCATTTCTTTCACAGATACTGCAGGTAATTTTATAGACTGTGTTCTTCTTAGTGCACTTACCCTTCAGTCCACTCTCACAGGTGTGGCAGTGTTTGGTCCCGGCTGGGCAGGGCGGCTTAGAGAAGGCTGAAGTAATAAGTTTGTGTCCTACTGTGGGGCCACTAATCCAGGCTACTTTGATGTTAGTTTTGGATCTTTTCAAAATACCGTTGACTCTTCTAACGACGTTTTCGTCTAAGTAGGGAAGCCAATTAGTTAATATATTAGTTAATATAATAATAGTTAGTTTATTCTAGTTTGAACCAGGCGTGACGTTACCATGGCAGTCGCCAAACTTGAACCTACTCATTATTTAAGTACTCTGCACAATGCGCGGTCATATTTTTGCCTGCGTTGTAAATGTAACCTGTGCGTTGGAAATGTCGTAGTTAATGAGCTCCATATTTGCATCCATATTGGAGTTTAAAATTATTTATAGGCTCTTCAAAGGCTTTTAAAGGATTTCTGTTCTCTTTTATCTAGTGCAACAACCTGGTCTGCTCTTCGTTCCAGGGGTGTAGTTTCCTATTCAGTTGAAGGGGCTTCAGTCCCCCCCCCCCAACTTGGCTTCAGCCCCCCCAACTTGGACGAGAAAGTGGGTCAAATCCGGGGAGAAATCTGTATTTTTTGTAGATTTTGATGGTTTCCAGCTCAGCCCCCCCCCCCTACTCCAGTCAACCATCAATGCGGTGGTAGTGGGGGTGGTAGAAGTGTCGTTGCGGTGGTACAGGGGTGGCAATAAGGCTTTAGGTGGTAACGGTGTAGTAAAATATTGTTTCAGTGCCCCAACTTGTCTAAGAGAAGCTACAATATTTGAACGAAGCAGGGGCTGCTTCGTTCAAATATTGTAAGAATTCGATGAAAGGTATTAGCTCTTCATGTGCTACATATATTCGAAATCACTCCATCTGGGGCAAAGTTTTGTTCAATGCTCGTGCCGCGTCGTGCGATCTCAATAATCGAATTATATCGAGTCTCGTGGCGTTCCAAAAGCTGCTGCTTTTATGAGTAGCTGCTGCTGCTTTTATTTTGTACATATATAGTATATGAGATTGCACCCATAAAAGGCAAAGTGCATACTATGGGTCAATTCAATTTAAAACATATCATAACATCGCACTGCCTACTGGTGGCATAGGTATACATTTTTCAAATTGTTAGGACAAAATGTGGTATTAGTGGGTACTGGGCTTACAGCTGGAATACCGGCCCGGTAACGTTTACAATGGCTTCAAGTTTGCCAAAAGCTGATCAAGCAAACATTACGTTGGTAGGATAATTGCTGCACTGGGTCCCGCCAAGTGAGTAGCAAATTTTCCCCCTTGACTAGAGAACAATGTATTGGATTTCCCGGGCTAAGGCAGACTATAAGTGGACCACACCAGGTAGACCATGAGCTACTGTCCCGTGCACCGCAAAGAGGAGGAGATATATGGGACAGGACCAGCGGCCAGCGGGCCCAGCCCTGTCTAGTGACCGCACTGACCCCGCGTGCCAGACCAGTTGACACACCGTAGGTACCCGCCCAGTGCCGCCGATCTGTATCTGCAGGCCAACATAGGTTAACTGGTGCCAGGTGACAGCGGCGCTAACCGCTTTGTCGCTAAGCAGTCGGTGTGTCGTACAAAACTGACAGGAGAATCGTCTAGTTGCATGGGCGTCGTAAGCGGGGGGATAGGGGGGGGGGGCGCCCCCCCCCCCCCCGAATATTGTATTTGTATTTTAACATTAGGTACGCCTATGGGCATTGCATGGAAATAATCGACATCAAAATGCCGCCGCCAACCCCCCCCCCCCCCCCCCCCCACACACACACACTTTCAGAAGGTGGCGACGCCCTTGTCTAGTTGACTACTTGCCTGTCAATGCCATGGTAAAAACCCGTTTGACTTGCGTCAAACCATCCTTCACTTGCTGAGACACTATAGAAACGCCATGTTGCATATTGTCGATTGTGAGGGCCCGATTGCATCCACGAGACGGCTGGCCTCCGCTGAGCTGCGCTGCCGGTGTCGTATGGTGTCGTGTCGTATTGGCATATCCGATTACTGCCATTATGCAGGACATCATTTTCGATCCCAGCGGGCTGCTACACTCTACAGTAACACTTATATTCATTTTATTTTGCACGACATTTGTGTATTTGTGTGGCTAAGTACCGTGGTGTAGCTGTACAATAGACAGTTATCACATTACTGACAATATAAACAGCACAGACACGTGCATGAGAAAATACTCGGCACTGCAGACCGAATGAATTGCATGTTCCGCCCATCCTCTTATCTGTATAGGGACATTCCTATACTGATGCAAACGCTCGTGGCATAAACGTTCCGTGCAAACAAGGCAGCATTCCAGCCAACGTAAACATGCCGCGCAAATAATCTTTTAATTTGAGCCTTTCATACCTGAAAAAGTCGGTATTGCCTGTATTGCCTTTCTCTCACGTTAATTCTGTGCGGGATATAATCATTCAAATCGCCGCGGCGTATGACCTCATCCCATGTCGGCGATGTAGGTACAATATAAGCTGACGTGTTTTGTTTTGTTGTTTTGTTTTGTGCACAAATGAATTAAAGCAGCAGCTCATCAATCAAAAGCAATAAGCATGCTACCTAAGAAAGGCTTAATAACATAATGACATAATGACCTTTTGATTTATTTATCTGCATTATTTGATTACACATGAATGGTATCAAATTGATCGCATCTCAATTTAAAAGTGAAATAACAACTTTTTATATTTTGAAAATTACATTTTGGGAAATTGAAAATATGTACTTATATATGGGGACAAACAGTATGGTCTATCACTATCTCTGGTTTGAATCAGTGTTCCCCACGGGCCCACCAACCCCCAGCCCGGCCCGGCCCAGGCCCATGAACACCAAGCCCAGGCCCGGGCCAGCCCGGTCAAATTCATGATATTGAGGCCCAGGCCCGGTCCGGCCCGTTCAGATTAAGCATATCATTATTTTCACAAAATTTGGAATGATTATCCTAGCAAATTCACTTGTATACTATAAATGTGAAACAATGAACCAACTATGCTAACCAAAAAAACAAAAAGCCACAGCCACAGCAACAGTGTGTTGCTGTGTAAGTGAACTGCTGGTTAAAATATGTTTAGGCTGACCTGAGCTTGCGCGCATTACTTCAAAATTATCAGCCCAGGCCCGTCCAGAGCCCGGTAATTTCCTTAAAGTTGAGGCCCGGCCCAGGCCCAGCCCAGGCCCGGCCCATGACCCATAGGGCCAGCCCGGCCCATGGCGAACTCCATGGTTTGAATGTTGATTTCTAAACAAGTAATAAGGCCAGAAATGAAGTAAGTGCGCCAAGAAGCGTGCAACGTTCCTGATCATGGGTGGAACTTTATATACTTTCGGGGTTGCAGCTACAACTGCATCCTCAAAAATTGCAACCCCAATTATGAACATTACAACCCCAACATTGCCAGTCAATGCGTAAGTAAATAAATACTGCGAACGGTACGCAAATTCACTAACGGATTTGTCAATAACAATAATAACCAGTAAGGCGCCGTAGTTGGCGATGAACGAGCGAGCGCGAAGGAAATGTATGGTGAGGTTGGTATGCGCACGCATAAGGGTGCTGCTTTCCTAGTACTGTTGCCTGACACCCAGACTTGTCAATGATTCAATGTGAATCGACTACTTTTGATTGAATCATTCTTATTTCAAATGAATGACTCATGAATCGATTCACCTCATGCGCAAACCTGTTGTGAGTCACTGATTGAATCATTCATACAGAAAAAATAGGCTGATTGAATCATTCATTGCTCAAAGAATCATTCTTTTTTGGTCGAACAGCATAAACTGTCCACAAAATATGCCAGCGGCCCAGCATTCATCTGTGCCCTGTGGACAAGCCAGGCACTTAATGGCCACTTATATGAGCTCTGTGTCCTGAGCTGTAGCCTGTAATTCATCTATGCGTAAAGAAAGCGAGGCTTTGTGTCCAACTCCAGTGGGCACAAAGCCACTGTTCAATCAGCCCTAACTAGGTGAATACCTTGGAACTGGTAGGGTTAGGGGTAGGTACCTAAATACTTAGAAAAGGTAACGAACTCATACTTTGGTTCATAAACCACACAGTACACACACACCTTTTTCACACGAAAAATTATCTAAAGGTACCCACCTTTTCCTAATTTCTAGGCTATACCATATTAAAAACTAAATCATAAACAAACATTTGCATGACCTCCGCATGTCCCAAATATCACTGTCGCATCGGCGCCGCTTTATTCCACATCATGCTTTATAAAACAAAAAAATACCTAACGCAAAATCAAAATAAATGTTCTATTCGCTTAAAAAAGTGAAACGTAAAGTCATTAATGCTTTTGGAACTTGGTATTTGCAATTATAATAAATATTATAAATATCATTTTATAATCAAAATAAACAACACGCGTGTCCAATTGGCTCACATTCACATTCACATTCGGAAATACATTCGCGGACTATTTGGATTGGCTTCAAAATTGGTACACAGATAGATCACGACCTAGTGATCATTCTGGTAAAATCTTAGAGTCGCACATTTAAAATCAAAGGAGTTAGAGCAGGTCATATGTTTAAGGTCAAACAGCAGACTATTCTGATGTGCATGAAAATTGGCACACAGGTAGAGCATGACCTCCCTATCACGCTCATAAAATCTTAGAGTCGCACATTCAAAATCAAAGGAGTTAGACAAAGGAGTCAACACTTCCCTTTAATGTTGAGTGATTGAATCAAGATTGAATCATTCATTATGGTAATGTTGAGTGATTGAATCATGATTGAATCATTCATTATGGTAATGTTGAGTGATTGAATCATGATTAAATCATGATTGAATCATTCATTATGGTAATGTTGAGTGATTGAATCATGATTGAATCATTCATTATGGTCCGTGAATCACTGTGAATCGATTCATGACAAATATGAATCATTGACAAGTCTGCTGACACCAAACCAAATTCCAAATCGATCGGGGAAGTAGTTTCTGAGATACAAAAAGGGGTGCGCACTTGCGCACGTGCAGAGGCACCCACCCCTGACTTGTGGGAAAGTGGCGGCTGATAGGTCCCTAACCACACTCCAAATTTGAACACAATCAGCTCAGCCGTTCCTGAGATATAGTATAGAGGTGTGCACGTGCGCACGTGCAGAGGCCCACCCCTGACTAGTAGGAATGCGGCGGCTGACGGGTCCCTAACCAGTAACCACACACCAAATGTGTACACAATCGGCCCAGCCGTTGAGGAGTTTTTGCGAGAAAGCACTTTTCAACACCCCTCACGCGGCACGCACCACGCGCAGTGCTAGTTACCCACATGAGTCGGCACTGGTCCCAAACAGGGATAATAGGGTGGATGAGGCTACTCAGCAAAGAAGCCTGCTTGTCAATCGGACGTGCGGTTACAGAGATATGAGCTTCTGAAAAGCATCGCCACGGGCCGGACCCGGTCGCTCATATTCTGATTTTCCCCCTACTTCACGGAAGGACGAGCGAGCCTGAAGCGCTCGCACCTAATCACCGATGTATTCATGGCTTTCATATGACTCATATGACGTCCTGGTGTTATCCCGCCTTTACGGGAGAGTGATTCCCGGTTTGATTGATAATCAGTAATTTGATCCATGCCAAAGGCAGGAGGTGTGTACTAACGTGCATTACTATGTTCTTTGGAACGTGAGATGCATGGTAGAACTGTGAGGTATAGGGTTTTATTAACACGCACCATGGAGGGCCTCTGCAAATTACACGCAATGGAGGGGGGGGGGGCAGATAAAGGCCCCGATAAGAAATACAATAACGAAAATTGTAGGGTGGAGAGGTTCTGTGTGGAACTCTGTTTTGTGAAAATTCTATGACCCTAGGTTAATATCTCCAAGGTCAAATGAGGTCAAATATGCTAAAATTGCATTGTTATGCGCTCCTTGGCTTGACATTGTTATGGAACGCAGTGATTGCGTGTATATGTATATACCCCAAAATGGGCTTAAAATATTTGTTGGCAAGTCTAATGACACATGATGATAGACGTTGAATTTGACCTCACGCCATTTGCATACCAGTAAGGCGCCGTAGTTGGCGATGAACGAGCGAGCGCGAAATAAGTATATGGCGAATTCCAACTCGATCGAGCAAGTAGCTTCTGCGATACAAAAAAGGGTGCGCACGTGCAGAGGTACTGACTTGTCGGAAAGTGGCGACTGGCTTTTGGTGGTATAACAAAACAATTCATAAATATGAGCACAGCAAAGGAGAAACTTTAGAATGTTAGTCACGTTTGCCATAACATAGCATTTCAAATCCAATAATACAACACATCCCAAAATTACTTAAAAATACTATATGTAGGTGCCTGTGGTAGCCAAGTATATTTGTTGATGATTGTTGATTTACTCTCCATGTAAAGCTGGCGCTGATGCTTCGATGCTAAGTGAGCTACAGATTGTCGTGCGCGCCATTCTTTCTCTCATTTCGTTGCTGTAGATCCGGACATCCAGTTACTGTATGGTGTATACGTGCAGACAGCAGAATGTACAGCGATCTTTCCGTAGCCAATCATCAACGGATTGATAATTGGATGTTGGATAGCTGGGATAGTGCATGTATGGCTCGTGTTTCACTCAGTCATCTGTAAACTGTTTGTGAAAATCAAACAGATAATACAACCTATGTTAATTCTATAGTGTTTAACTATTTTCAATTTTGCACATTTTCGTTTTTTTAGTCGCTTTTACCACCCTCCCCCGGGCGCCAACTCAATTACAACCCCAACGAAAAACAAAAAGTTCCGCCTCTGTTTCTGATTGGTCAATGAAACAAATCGCCGACACTAAAAAGGTCGCCGTTGCGTGCATAAATGAACTTCCGATTTCATTGCCATTTTGTCATTGTTTAATGATGATTTTTTTAAAGAAAAATATATGTTTTTTTATGATAAGCTTAAGCCTAATGTTATATACAGCCAGAGATAAAACACAACAAAACTACTAATGTTGAAAATACATGAACCAATAAAAAATGAGGGTCACAACCACTAACTAGCTCGTCGTTGGGTGCATAAGTTAACTGCTAATTTGGTTGCATTTGTATTCAATGTTTGTTGATTTTGAAGGGCAGTAGGGCACATAATCACGATAAACAGACTGGAAGGCATATTTTCCATACCATTTCGTCAAAAAGCAATACCGGATTTTGGTGAACACCGAAATTCGTTACCAAATACCAAGTATACTTGTGAGTACCGACCGTTATAAGCATGGATCGCTTATCAACCTTAATTTGAAATATATTTCGGTACGATTGTTCATATGCAAAATGTGATACATTTACAATATATTTTGGTCTCGTCTGTCGATTTCAAGTAACAGCTAATTTGTGTGTAAAAGGGTCATTATTTCCCTTTAAACATGCCAAGCGCCATACAATAAAGATTTACACTCGACACTAGACTGGACACTATGTTAGCCATTTAGCAACAAAAATGGACACCAAGTGTCAATTTGTCATGGGACACAGTTAGAATGCCCATGCGATCTGCCCTGTGTGTGTGACTGGGTGCTGAACAGACGGCATTTGCTCGGTCTGACAGACTGCTGACTGCGTCTTCCTGTATAATCGGCGGGGCGGCGTCTGGCGGGGAGAGAGAGAGAGCGCGTGTGGCGGGGAGGGAGAGAGCGTGTGACCTTGCCGCTTCCTTCCGTCTCCCGCGGGAGGACGACGTTGAATGTCCTTAACGGCAGTTATCAGACGGACAAAACGGCGCTGGTCTGGGCAAGGTCACTCGGGTCCACACGCCCCGCGTACAGAGGGCGCCGGCCGTACAGGGCGCGGCTCGGTCGATATCCGAGCTATATATCTGCCGAAAACGGCGCAACGCCTTGTAAACACCGCCTTTTCACCGCCGGTTCACCGCCTAGCAACAACAACGATTACTCAGGGCCAGGGCTGCGGATTCGGAGACGAAGTCGGAGTCGGAGTCGGTCGGAGTCGGCAGTTTTGGCCCGAGTCGGAGTCGAAGTCGCTAAAAATAATAACCGACTCCGACTCCGGCCCGGAGTCGGAGTCGATTTTTTGGCTATTGGCGATTACTTTGGTCGGTAGAATAATCGTCGGCCTGGAGACATTAACTTTACACCCCTTTCGAGAAAAAAAACGAGTGGAAAATAAAGCCTATAGTTTACTCTACTATAGTGAATGTCTTGGTGTATCCTAGTGTGACTGCAGCCGTAACTGGGCTCTGCTCTGTGCCTGTGGTTGTTTTGCTGCAATACAAATACTCATCTAGCGGCAGATTTCAGCCTGGTGAAGATCGTCATCTGATGATAATTGTGGCTTTGGACGGACCGACTCTTGTGGTCACACGACGCCCATTTTAACATCCTTGTGCTGGTTTCGGCAAGGAGATTCGAATCATACCATGGTGACCAGGTTACCTATGCCAACTTCAAAAATTGCCTTCAGGTCAAGGTAATTTAAAGTCATGTGGTGAACCAGGTATGTCGTGCTGCGCAATATCGGACGCGTCTCGACGAGACATACAAGTGGTGCCGGTCTCACGTTCTTATCTTCATTTTATGCTATCAAAAATGGCAAAGAAGTGCTGGTCACCTCAGATGACCTCACTCGATCTTGTAGGGGTCACTGAGCAATAATTGTACTTGGGTCATCAATAATGGGCTTTAATATCATAATCTTAAAATAATTATTCTGATCTAATGCGCATCCTCTGATACGAAAACATTTGTATATATTATCGTTGACTATAATGGGAAGGCCACGAAATTGACCTGACCTTAGGTCACCGATATAAAAAACTAGATAAGTAGCAGAGTCGTAGGTATCTATGGCTTGATACGTCCTGCTAGCATAGGTGTCGATTTATACACCTTTGGGCTGGCCCTCGCCCCCCCCCCCCCAATGTTGAGTTCCCCCCATGGTACCCTCGCCCCCCCCCCCCCAGTGTTTACCCTTGCCCCCCTAATGTTTTTGGCCGCTGGCGGATCCAAGAGGGAGCAAAGCGGCCAAGCCTCCCACACCGCCTGAAATCGGCAAACAAATTGACACGTTTCATATTTCAAAAGAAAATCTAAGCAGCTTTTACAAAGAAACGTTTGTTTTAAATCACCTCTTCATGCATAATGAGGCGAAATCCGGTGAATTTAATATACATGTGTGAGAATTTTGGGGGATTTGCTCCCCAAACCAACTTTTTGCCTTTCTGGATCTGCCCTTGTCTCTGGCCTGATATTAGGTTCCTGAAACATGCAGGTTGCATTCGCAGTGATTCATGGAAAACCAAGCTTCTGATAATTGGTTTAGTTCTACGAACCGTAGACTACCTAATACCACCTTCGTCACGTCGCACGAAGAAGCCGGGGGGGGGGATATCGGCGAAGCAATGCTTCTCTCCTATGTGAAGTTTTTGGTTGTTCCCTTCTCTTGCGATCTGGAGGCATTGATTTGGAAGACGTATTTTAGCGCCGATTTAAGTTTGGGCATGTCAATAGTCTCAGTGCTGCGCAGGGGCGTAGGGAGAATTTCGCCCAGGGGGGCCAAATGGGATCAGAGGGGCCCTCGTAGCCAAAGGGGGCCCCCATCATTAAAACAGTACAGTGCGTTGTATGTTGTAAACAACAACAAATACGATTTCTACAACGAAAAACAAGTGTATTTTTTCATTTTTGGGAGTGAAAAACACAAAATTTCACAAATCCGAGATAGTCATTTTTAATATTTTGTCATTTCCTTTTTTTTCGATTTGTTTTACTTACAATTTTCGTCAAAACTCGAATTTCTATGATTGTTCGAGCATGTATTGCTTTTCCACCACAAATTACATGACATAACGTGATTAAAACGTCATTATCTCCCAAAGTAATCCACCATTTTCATTGAAATGTTGTGGTAAGACGTAGAATTGATGCAGCATAAGGCACTGAAGAATTGACGTCGATATCTATCATTGTTTTAAAACTTTATTTTGCTGTTATTGAGCAAATCCGGGAGGGGGGGGGGGCAGCTTCTGCCACCTCCAGCGGGGCTCGGGTTAATGCAAATATTATCCTGAATCTTCTTCAATTCGGATTCAGGAAACAACACAGTACGTACAGTCGGTCCCAAAATGATCTTCCCTAGCTCTGAGTCTCCCACGGTAGGCAAAACGATAGCTGGCTGAATTCCGCACCGAGGCGGGGCCGGACCGGTTTGACAGCTCGCCCGGTGCCGGCCGATACTTGGCGGAATCTGCACCGCTCCGTCCTGGTCTGACCCACACAGGCCGATTGGGGGATAACAATGCGCATGTGTGGCGAGGCTGTGTGGCGGACCGTGGTTGGAAATATACGCAGACCTAGAATGTCAAGTTAGCGACGATGTCTGTGATGACCAGTTTTAAGAAAACCATAGGTCTGTGAAGCATCGCTAAGTGTCCAATTGATAGCACACTGCACGGGGTATACTACGACGAATATTTGTATCTCAAGTTGACCGATACTGTCGTCACAGATGTGGTCTCGGAAATGGCTATCCGTCGTGTCGCTTGCGACGATTGATAAATTTTCCGTGCGCCAAAAATAAAGTGTCGATATTTTGACCTGATCTCAAGGTCAAAGTCAAATTTAAACACGTAGCCAGTCAGATGCTCTATCAGCTACACACCTGGCGATGCTTCATAGACCTAAGGTTTTAAATACTGTCGTCACAGATATCGTCGCTAACTTAATGGATATAAACCCGCCCGGGTGTGTTTGTGGAGCGTGAAGGACGGAGCGGCATGATTCGAACATATCAGTGCGAGGCCCACTGCATTTGTCTGCTTTTTGGTGTAGAATCATCAGGTGGACGTTTGCATTCGCAATTTCGGGGTTCTGCATTGCACATGACACGTGGCATGATTAAGAAAGAAATACACGTAAAAGCGCCTGGTGCCAGCGCCGGTCGAACCCACGACCAATCTACGAATACGCTAGGAGTAGGCAGCTATACCGACTGAGCTATTTGGGCTGATGTCGTGAACACTGTTATTCAGCCTCCAATATTGGGTCTCTGCCAGCTCAGGACAGGTGACCTCTTGACCCTCGAGACAGACGGCCCTGACCACCGCCCGGGTCGCGGCGCATTGCATTCCGACAATGCCCCGCACTCCCTCCCTCCCCCTCCCCAGGTCACGCACCTGCCAGACAGCCACAATGGGTACCAACCTACGGTGGGGAAACCATCTTTTGTTGTGCCTATCACGACCGTAGCGCCACGTGGTGGCAAGGGAAGATCATTATGAGACCGACTGTACATGCCGATTGTTCAAATGTACGATGAAGTGTTTACAAAATGTCTACAAAATAACGAAATAGCATGCTCCACCTTGATTTACAGAAAGCGTTGGATACAGTTTGCTTGACAATTCTCTTGAAAACATACACCGCAATGTGATACGAGGGGTTTCTACAACACGATAGAGTCATATATTAATAAGAAGCATAAAATGGCAATAATAGATGAGGTTGCATCTAAGAAACAAATGATGAAAATTGGCGTCCCACAAGGTTAAATTTTAAGCCCTCTTTTATTTATTCTCTATATTAATGACATCAGCAATACAACAGAAATAGGCATCTTTTACTTATTTGCTGATGATATACGGCAATTTATATTCAAGCTAGAAATGCTGAAGAGCTGAAAATACAGATTAATGGATTAATTTTAAAAAATAACGAGTTGTTCCATGTAGCTATATTATCACTAAATGCATCAAAGACAAATTACCAAATCTATTCAAGATCAGTGACGTGACAAGATCTTGACATAGTATTAAATGATACGCCAATCACGATCAACCCATGCATTAAATACTTAGGAGTTCTTGTATATGAAAATCGTAAATGGAATAGTCATATATATATAGTGTAATATGTGTGATAAGCCGTAATATATAGGATTTATCGGAATATCCAAGCTTTATTTACCCTCACATCAACTTCTATTGCAGTACAATGCATTAATTCCGCCCCATCTAAATTATTGTGCAGTGCTCTGGATTCTGGGGTAGGAATTATGACACTAACATTAAAAAGCCTTCGCGATAGTGCACAAACGAGCGATTTGTCCACCCCTGTAGCTCAGTGGGAGAGCGCTGGGCTGCTGACCTTTCCTGGTAGTGGCAGACTGAGTTCGAGTCAAAGTCAAAGCCTACATTACCAAAGCCTTGTACTCCTCTCAGACGTTACTAGCATACACTGAACAACAATCAGAACTTTCACTGGTCTTCCTTCGAGAGCCTCATCGGCGCTCAACCGGCAGACCACCTCTACCACCACATGACCCTGTGAAGGCCAGCATAGAATCCTCTACAGATCGGCAGGGGCCTCTAAAGGCCGGCAGATGGCCATCTGCAGATCGGCAGGGCCCTCTAAAGGCCGGCAGAGGGCCCTCTACGCTCACTCTACAGATTGGCTGGGACACTCTGCAGATCGACAGGGCCCCTAAAGACTGGAAGAGGGCCGTCTACAGGTCGGCAGGGCCCTCTAAATGCCGGTAGAGGCCCTCTAAAGACCGGTAGGCAGGTAAGGCGATCTACAGATCGGCAGGGCCCGCTAAATGGCCCTCTAAAGGCCGACAGAGGGGCCTCTATAGATTGGCTGGGGCACTCTGCAGAACGACAGGGCCCCTAAAGGCTGGAAGAGGGACCTCTACAGGTCGGCAGTGCCCTCTAAATGCCGACAGAGGCCCTCTACAGATTGGCAGGGCGATCTACGGATCGGAAAGGCCCTCTAAAGACCGGCAGAGGGCCCTCTCCAGATCGGCTGGGACCCTCTACAGATTGGCAGGGCCCTATAAAGGCCGGCAGAAGACCCTCTACAACCGGAAGTGGCCATCTAAATGTCAACAGGGGGCCCTCTGCAGATCGGCAGGCCCTCTGCATGCTGGAAGGGTCCTCTAAAGGCGGGCAGAGGGCCCTCTACAGATCGGCAGGGCCCTATAAAGGCCGGCAGAGGGCCCTCTATAGATTGACTGGGGCACTCTGCAGATCGACAGGGCCCCTAAAGGCTGGAAGAGGGCCCTCTACAGGTCGGTAGGACCTTCTAAATGCCGGAAGAGGCCCTCTATAGATTGGCAGGGCGATCTACAGATCGGCAGAGACCCTCTGCAGATTAGCTGGCCCCTATACAGGCCGGCAGAGGGCCCTCTACAGCCGGAAGGGGCCATCTAAATGCCGACAGGGGTCCCTATGCAGATCGGCAGGCCCTATACATGCTAGAAGGGTCCTCTAAAGGCGGGCAGAGGGGCCTCTACAGATCGGCAGGGCCCTCTAAAGACCAGCAGAGGGCCCTCTATAGATTGGCTGGGACACTGCAGATCGACAGGGCCTCTAAAGCCGAGAAGAGGGCCCTCTACAGGTCGGCAGGGCCCTCTACAGGTCGGCAGGGCCCTCTAAATGCCGGCAGAGGCCCTCTGCAGATTGGCAGGGCGATCTACGATCGGCAGGGCCCTCTAAAGACCGGCAGAGGGCCCTCTCCATTTCAGCAGGGACCCTCTCCAGATCGGCAGGGCCCTATAAAGGCCGGCAGAGGGCCCCCTACAACCGGAAGGGACCCCCTAAATGCCGACAGGGGCCCTCTGCAGATCGGTAGGGCCCTTTAAAAGCTGGTAAAAGGCCCTATCCACACTGACTGGGGCCCCTTTTACGGATTTAGATATGCATGCCTTTAACAGACAAGCAAGTGCTGTTATTTATTCGTGTTACAATTTTGTTCGGTTCGTGGGCGTTCTTTTATGCGACGTAAGGCGTTTTGCGGGCGCCTGCCACCATCAAAAACACTAGGGCCTTCGGCCCCAGGGGCCCTCGCTCGGTCACCAGAGGGGCCCCATGGCCTCCAGGGGGGCCATGGCCCCTTGCCCCCCACTGCATACGCCCTTGGTGCTGCGTGATGCGCGTGAAATTTCCCCTCGTACCTAAGAAAATGTGTCATGACTGGTCATTGGAGTTTTTCGACAGTAGAGTGGCGGTGTTAGAAAGGGACATTACAAGTCCGGGATGGAAATATAATCGTAGGACATCGTTTTGCGTGTCGTAGCTATAGTATATTTTTGTGTATATAGGGGCAACCGTCTTACCTCCCATTGCCGTCTGGGTTGAACTTTAGTGGGGATGGGTCCGCTTGACCTGACCTATAGGTCAGTTCTACCTCAGGTAACGGCTGTATGTATAGAACCGTGACTTAGAATGCTCCCGGGTAAAACAAAATCAGAAAAGGTGCGCAAAGAATCAATAATACGATGCCCGGTAGACATGAAAATGACGGCGCTCCGCGAAGCCGTTTTTTTATATTTCCCAATAATCTTTGAGCGTGTTCAAACAACCCTAGCAATATGGAGGATAAGGTTCTTTCAATCACTCAAAATGGCAAACACTCACAGTTGCCTTCCCATACTCGCCAGGCGCGCACAACTACACAACACAAACAAAAATGGCGGATGCCGGATGCGTCTATTTCAGTTTCAGACCAAATGTTCTGGAACTTCTCTATTCCCCAAAACTATCAAAAATTATCCCCGCTTAATTCCGTATTATACTACCTACGAGAAATGGCGAGCATAATTGGGAGTATTTGCGTGAGAATGATTTAATTATCCAAGGCATCATTCTCTAAAACTCTTGTTTATCCCCCTCTAAACTTTGTTTACTCTGTTTTTGTTGTTGTTGTTTACTCTGGCCGGAAAACTCTTAGGAAAACGCCACATTACTCTAGGCTCTACGTCGTTTGGAGGAATGTGGAAGCATTTCAGGAGGAGAGTTTTGAAGAATACCTGGGAGCCTAGAATACATTTTTCTCTCAGTGTACTCTGAAAATGTTGAATTTCTAGCCCATATGACCCATGACCTGTTTCTCAAGGTCATGCCAGGCGGAACTAGCGTCCTGCAGTATCGATGCTTGTAACTTGTGCAGTTTCCGGGTATTTGTTGTTCAGGATCATATGCACAGGTGTTTCCAGGTGACAGTTGTGGTTCCCACTGAGATTGTGACCTTGATTGAACTTTTCAGAGTCAACTGAGGTCATTGACCTCCGATGACCTCAGATGCCTTTTTTGGGCTTCTGGCATTTTCTAGGATATTTTGTGACGCTGATTTCAAATTTGGGATCCATTTTACATAATTTTATGTTCCACTGGGGTCATGCACTTCCACAGGTCAACCGAGGTCACTGACCTCAAATGACCTGACATGACTTTTTTTAATTAGGCAGTCTTTAGGACATTTTGTGACGCTGATTACGAATTTGGCACCCATTAAGCATTATGATATGCTCGTTCACGATTCTAGCTCGATAAAATTCAATTTATACGCATTTACAATTCTGATGACTTTTGGGTCATTGACATTACCTCAGAGGTCACCTAATGATCCAAGACCTTAAAATCGGGTATAAGCGGCTTCCTCTCGTCACAAGCAACATGCTCGTTTTTTAATCGAAGCTCTAGCTCAATTAGCAGAGAAACGCTAAAGGGGGGGTCGTACCCCCCCCCCCCCCCCCCCTTCCACCCCCACCTGAACACGTAGTGATTTTGCCCTATCCGGGCGAGGGTAAATATCTTTTTAACAAAATATTTTGTGGAAATTTTCCGAAAAAAAAATAAGTTTGTTTAATTTTTGGGGTCAAAAAGCCCAAATTTTGCAAATCCGGAGATAGCCATTGTTAAGAGACTATCATTTCTGTTCTTTTGACGTTTTTTATTTGATATTTGCATCAAAACTCGATTTTCTACGATAACAAATGGACCCGTCCCCCCCCCCCTATCAAAAATTGGTGGGGCCGCCCCTGGGCTCCAGCGAAGACAAGCTGGAACGAGCTGGGGCTGAATCTCAGCTGCTGCTAGCTGGGCCGGCGGCGACTGGCTGCGCTCGCCGCTTGGTGCCTGTTTCGCAGATTCCGCTGCCTGCAGGCGAGCGCGACTGAGCTGGACGCACGGCCGGCACACCTCGCCCGTGCTCGGGCGGCGTATTATTGTTCCCCATACTGTTGAGAATAAAGACAAACAGAAAAGATAGATGGCATTGCAGATATTGCTTTCTAGCATGCGGTTGGAGAACGGATATAGACCGGAGTCGGAGTTGGAGTCGGAGTCGGAGTCGGAGTCGGAGTCGGAGTCGGAGTCGGAGTCTATTTTTGTCAGGCCGGAGTCGGAGTCTGAGTTGCTAAAATTATGTCGACTACGCAGCCCTGCTCAGGACCCCTCTGCATTGAGGCTTGAACTAACCGGCCTAACCAGTAGGTGTGCCTAATTTTCAGGAGCGTGACGCTTTACCGATTAAGCTACGCATAAGTATTTACTATGCGTATGCAATCTCTCACCCCGGCGATCCTGGACCACAGCGGATGGGCGAGCTGCGCCGTGAGGGGAGATCGCCGACCTTCCGAGATTCAGACAGTAGGGTCAGGTCGGAGATCAGGCGCGATTGCCGGGCGGACATAGAGCAGAGACTGCGGGCTCGGGGGAGTAGTTCTCTGTACCGCACAGTCCGCCCGTTAATCGCGGGTAAACGGAGCAGCACTGCCGAACTTCCAGCTGCCACACCGGATGAAATGAACAGCTTCTTTGTTAATGTCGGCGCGTGTCACTGCCGGCCTCGCTAGTCTCGGGGTGCCGCCCGACGTTTCGTGCCGTCTACCACGGGTAGGAGCTTGTGGTTTTCGTGTTGCGGGGGTGACACTGTCCGAGCTGCGGGAGGTAGTGTTCTCCGTGAAGCGTTCTGGTGCGTGTGGACCTGACGGTATTTGTATTCGTATCCTGCTCCTTTGTTTTGACGCCATCGGCCCTGTCCTGCTCCATGTTGTCAATACCTGCCTTACCTCATGCGACTTTCCCGATTCTTGGAAGCACTCTCTGGTTCATCCCATCTTCAAATCCGGTGACCCAACCCTAGTCTCTATCGTAATAACTATCGTCCTATTTCTATAGTTCCCATCATGGCCAAAACCGTCGAGCGTGTGATACAGCGTCAGCTGTCTGCCTACATGTCCGATAATCATCTCCTCTCGGCTCTCCCTATCCCAACATGGTTTTCGGCCACACCATTCCACAGAAACCGCTCTGCTCTCCATCACTAATCGCATCTTTTCCAACATGGACCGTGGACATGTCTCTCTTTTGTGCCTCTTGGACCTTAGTAAATGCTTTGACGTTATTTCTCATTCACAGCTTCTTTCCAAACTCCAGCTCTATGGCATTGACCCGGTCTGGTTTTCATCCTATCTCATCGGTCATACTCAGTCAGTTTGCATCTCTTCCCCTTCTGGTGACAGAGTGATCTCCAAGCCTCTTTCCAATTCCATGGGTGTCTTCCAGGGATCAGCCCTTGGTCCTCTGTTATTCACTATTTTTGCCAACGACCTCAGCCTGCACGCGCCAGACGCTGATGTGACCCAGCACGCTGACGATACCCAGGTCCTTATATCCGATGTCAAACGCAACCTTCCTAGCCTCATCCTACGCATGGAAACTACACTGTCCTCCTTATCATCGTGGTTCCATGCACACGGACTTAAACTCAACGCATCCAAACTGAAATCCTTCTCCTTAGCACCCGGCAGAA
>JAXIVJ010003168.1:0-97619 GCA_036785665.1 Chirona hameri | reverse complement strand
GCCCCCCCCCCACCCCCCCCCCCCCCCCTTGAAAAAAAAAATATCCTGGATCCGCCCCTGTGCGCTTGAATTTGAGCATGTCCTTCAGTCTGTCTGAATTGACAGCCCCTCGGGCGTTGACTTGCGTCTTCCTTATTCCAAGTTGTTCAGTTGCAACTTTCTTTGCATACCTCGCCTGTTTGAATTAGCAGGGTATAATTTCCAGCCATCCCCGTCCCATTCCCATTCCCATACGGGATTCCGGCTTCATGAAGGGATCTACTGATCACTGACGGTCTGCTACCCCCCCCCCCCTCTCAACAACTTTTTGAAAATATGCCACTGGATTTGCCCCCCCCCCCCACCCCCTCCCCACAAAAACGGCTAGAACCGCCCTTGCCGGACTCCGGCCGGAGCAAAGGCGGTCCAGAACGGCTGTTTTTTTTTTTGGGGGGGGAGTTGGGGGAATCCAGAAAGTCTCACACAATTCTGAAAACGCATCGGATTACGCTCGTTCATGCATTGAGAGCTGATTTTAAACAAACTTTCCTTAGTAAAGTTGCTTAGATTTTCTTCTATATCAGGAAATGTTGTCAATTTTGCGCCGATTTCAGGCGTTTTTTGGGGGGGGGGGCATGGCCGCTTTGCCCCCCCCCTTCTGGATCCGCCAGTGCCCCTCCTCCGGTGGCGACGCCCCTGAGCCTAGATTTAGCCCAGCTTCCGCCCAGCCAGCAATAAGAGATTTGGACGGACATCTAAGAGTTGGGATAGGAACAGCTGAGTTGTGCGGCACAGCATGCATCAGGCGTCCGCTTGGAGAGACATCTATGGGCTGGGATAGGAACTGCTGGGCTGTGCGCATGGGCGTAGGAACGGGGGGAGGCATGCCCCCACACACTTTTCAGACTGGGGGGACAGAAATGTGAATTGCCCCCCCCCCACACACACACACACTTTTGAACGATTTCTCCTCCTCCGATCGCTGATATTTGTTCGATATGAATGCTTTAAAGTTGCGAAAATAATGATGAATTTACAACGCTGCAATACCAGTAAGGCATCGTAGTTGGCGATGAACGAGTGGGCGCGAAAGAAGTGTATGGGGGAATTTCAATTCCATCGCACAAGTAGTTTCTGAGATACAAAAAGGGTGCGCACGTGCGCACGTGCTGAGGCACCCCACCCCTGACTTGTGGGAAAGTGGCGGCTGAGAGGTCCCTAGACCCGGCCTAACCACACATAAAATTTGAACACAATCGGCTGAGCCGTTCCTGAGATATATAATAGGGGTGTGCACGTGCGCACGTGCAGAGGCACCCCACCCCTGACTTGTGGGAAGGCGGCGGTTGAGGGGTTCCAAGGCACACACCAAATTTGCACACAATCGGCCCAGCCGTTTCAGAGTTTTTGCGATACAACACTTCTCAACACCTCTCACGCGGCATGCGCCACGCGCAGTAGTAGTCACACATGTGAGTTGTCACTGGTCTCAAACAGGGTAGGGTGGATGGGGCTACTCAGCAAAGAAGCCCGCTTGTCAATCGGACGTGCGGTTGCAGAGATATGAGCTTCTCAAAAGCGTCGCCACGGCCGGGTGGGGTTGGGGTGGGCCGCTCATATTCAGATTGTTTCCATACACCACGGTAGAACGAGCGAACGCTTCGCGCTCGCTCGTAACCATAACCCATAAGTGTAAGAATCGGGGCCGGGGTGGCCAACGCCCCACTTTTTAGGGTGAGGATCAAGGGTGTAGGATCCTATTCAGTTTAGAAGCTACGCCCCTGGTGGGGATCCAACAATGTTAACTGCTCCCTACTTTTGAGCGATTTCGAATTCTTCAATCACTGATATTTGTTCGATATGAATGCCTTTAAGTTGGCAGAATAATAATTAATTCACAACTTCACAATCATAGGCGTAGGAACGGGGACCGGAGGGCATGGATACCCGACTTTTGGGCTGGGGGCCAACAATGATAACTGGCCCCCCTCACTTTTGAACAATGCGTGTATGTATGTATGTATGTATTGACATTTAAAACACTCTCCAACATAAAATGGCTATTCCGAGTGTCGAGTCGATAACGTTAAAAGGTGAGACATATTAAAAAGGCACTCGTAAGCAGCATTCATACTGCAAAATATAAAAAGCATACATCCATACACACACCACGCACACACACACGTACGTACGTACATATCATCCAGTCCCAGCTAAATGATTACACAGTGCATGCCTAAAAGACGCGAGAGTCGAGTTCCGGAGTTCCAGAGGTAAAGAGTTGTAAAGTTGCGCGATACTATATAGGAGGCGCCGCCTACCCGCCTCCGTCCTCACACGCGGGAGAGTGTCCAGTGTCCTGATGAGTAGAACGGGAGCGAAGAGAAGAGTTGGTCTGAATATGAGAGGCAAGAGCTTGCGGTTCTCCAGTAACTCGTATTTTGTGAAGCAAACTAACAGAGTGCTGTTGGTAGAGCTGACGGGCAGTGGGCCAGCCCAGTTCCTCACGCACGTCCGATATATGATCAAATTTGCGACGGCCGGAGACAACGCGCATCGCAAAGTTCAGGATTTTTTTGGAGGCGTTGTGTGTTTTTCTCCGACCTGTTGCCATAGACGGCAAGGCAGTATCGAACGTGCGAGATGACCAAGGCATTGACCAAGGTGGGCAGAAGGTCAGGTGCGATCTGATGACACACGTGGGACAGGCCGATGAGGATACCGTTGCATTTTTTGACGAGGGCAGAAACGTGAGAGTCCCAGGTGAGGTACTTGTCGTACACTACGCCAAGGTTCCTCACGGTGGGGTCCTCACGCAATGCATCCTCGCGGTACCGAACAGTAATGGGAGCCATGCCACGACAATTTTGACGGGAACCACAGACTATAAGTTCCGTTTTACTTGTGTTTACTTTCAGACCGTGGGAGTGGAACCAGACGTCCAAGGAGTCTAATGTCTGTTCCATTGTAGCAATGAGCTGCGGGAGGGAGTCTTTTTGCCAGATATCAAAATTTGGGTATCATCAGCGTACTGCACCACGTGCGCGTCAGGGGCAAAGAGGGACAGGTCGTTAGCAAATATCTGGAAGAGGAGTGGGCCAAGAGAGGATCCTTGGAATACACCGATAGGATTGGGCTGGGGTCTGGAAAGGTGCCGGTTGCCACGCCCGTCAGCAGTACAAACAGATTGGGTATGACCACGGAGGTAAGAAGAAATCCAGGTAGGATCGATAGAATAGACTTGAAGTTTAGAAAGAAGCTTTTGGTGATCAATCACATCAAAGCATTTGGAAAGATCAAGGAGGCAGAGGAGAGTAAGTTCCTGGCGGTCAGTGGCGGCAAGGATATGACCGGATACGGTAAGGAGCGCGGTTTCTGTGGAGAGACGGGAGGGGAAAACCGTGCTGGGATGAGGAAAAAAGGTTGTTGTCAGCCATGTACGAGTACAGCTGTCGCTGGACCACCTTCTCGACAAGCTTCGGAAAGGCAGGAACGATGGAAATAGGTCTGAAGTTTGAGGCATCTGATGGGCTTCCGGATTTGTGGATAGGATGTACTATGCAATGTTTCCAGGTATCGGGAAATTCACAGGATGTGAGACAGGTGTTGAGAATGTGTAGGATGACATGGCCAATAGTTTTCGAAACAAAGCTTAATTACTTTAATGGTTTTTATATATCAATATATCCCTCAATATATCCCATATATATGTCAAATATATCAATATATCCCTCATCGATCACTGCTATTGGTTTTAGATGAATAAACTTGATAAACTTGTACTGATCTGTACTGTACTGATCTGATAAACTTGTATTCAGTCGAAATGCTCTAAAGTTAATGGTTTGCGTTTTATCATAGTCAATCGTACTAGGATCGTCAACCGTTCTCGAAGCTTGATTTTGGTAGATGTTTATGACTCATAGAACGAAAACTATTGAATTTAGAGCATTTTGCAACTCAAAGCATCGCAATGAAATTTGGTATACTTGTTATTGGCCTAGAGAAGAACGTCGTGTCATTTGGCAAGTTTGCACCGACGAAAAAAGTGTGTTTTGTTTGTTTGGTGGGGGGGGGACACCTTAACCCGCGCACTGCAGGGGGTTTGCGCCAAACACGAACTGCAGGGGAGGTTGATTTCCGCCCCCCCCCCCTAAGATCTTGAAATAAGATCTTGAAACTACGCTACGTAGCGACAAGCGGAAAACGACATTTGATAACTTGATACAAGTTCTATCAAAACTATTCAGTATTTTGTTCGTTATGTCAGGTCAAAATTGAGGTCACCAGAGGTCATCAAAGGTCAAATTGTCCAGTTTTTCCTGTTTTAGGACTTCGCTCCAGAAATGTCCATATATCTCGGAAACTATGCTAGTTAGAAACAAACGGAAAAAAGCAAACGCCAGCCAGTTTAAATTTTCAATCGACACAGTGTCCTCAAATTTGATCTCAGATCAATATTTGAGGCCCCAGAGGTCAAAAAAGAAAAAGCTGTTTTTTTCCTAAATCGTTTTTTCGCTCTTAACTTTTTACTTAACCCGCGCCCTACGGGGGGTCCTAAAACGACTCCCCCCCTACCGAGGTTTTTCTTGCATAACGTTTTAGACATGCGGCGCATCTTGCTGAAATTTTTAGTAGCTAAGTATACAACAATCAGCATCCTATAAAGTGACATGTAACAACATTCACAACAAGGCAAACAACACTCGACATATCATTATCAACCCTCCCCCACATGCGCTACAGTTCCAACTTAGAGCTTAGAGCTTAGAAACAAACGGACGTCCGTTTGTTTCTAACGTCCTGCCCATTGTCACCGTCCTGAGGCCGCGGCAGCGCGTTAACCGGCCGGCTCTGCCCAGAGTAGCTCTGCCGCTCTCGCCGGTACACAGCGTTGTCCCGGTCCACAGCAGCCCGCAGCGGGCCGGGCAGCGCCGTCAGCGCAGGCGGCTGCCCACCCGCCGCCGCCGCCCTCGCCAGCCGGTACACCAGTGTGTAGGCGGCATCAGAAGATTGCCGTGGTCGGCCAAGCGCGGCCGCCGCTGTCACCGGCGTCGCTGAGGTATCGTCCAGCCGCCACCAGCCGCCGTCAACGCCGTCCGGGCCGGCCCCGTCGCCACCGCAGGACGCGCGGCAAAACGAAAAGTAATGACCGGCGTCCATCGAGTGACCGGCGTGTACGATGACTGCATATAGGCTATACTGGGCGGGCTGCTGTCCGGCCAGCGACACAGCCAGACGCTCAGTCAGGCCCACCGGCGCCAGCACCTTCTGCATCGCGCCGGTCCGCCGGTCGAACTCAAACCGTACCAGCGAGACGTCCAGGTGCGGCGGTGATGTCAGCAGACGCAGCTGGCGGTCGGCGTCCTGCAAGCCGGCGCACCTGGCGCAGTGGTACTGGTTCTCGCCGCAGAGACGCTCCGGAGCCAGGTACAGCCGCAGCAGATCCGACACTGTCATGTTCGTCTTAGGCTGCACAGCAAGTGTCTCTTCAGGATCCGGGGTTGGTCGGAACTGAGGCACTGGTTCCGGACCAAACTGAGGCGCTGGTTCCGAACCAAACTTCGGTGCCGGTTCAGGTCCGAACTGAGGTGCCGTGGGGATACTCGCTTGTGATTCCGGCTTGGCATCCATTCCTGACTGGCACTCAGGACTCTACCAAGAACCCAGATCTGGACCGCGCTGCTGTTCCTGACCTTTAGCCACCTCTGCCGGTTGGACGTCCACTTGCTTCTCGGTCTGGGTCTCTGGCCTGGGGTCTGTCGAGGGCCCTTTCCAGCAGTCGGGCGGCAACGCAGGTCCGAACACCGGCGAACTGTCGGCGCCGCCGGCCCCGGCAGCCGTGGCCACCGCTGTCAGCGGCCTGGTGAGCGCCTCAGGCAGCGCCAGGTGCAGGTCCGTCACGCGGTCCACGTGACGCGACACGAAGCCGCACGTGCAGCACGTGTAGGTGGTCTCGGCGCGGCCGGTCAGCAAACGACGTACCAGACCGGCGGCCGGCTCGGCAGGCTCTCCGGGCGGCTCCTGAACCCCGCCGTCCGCAATACTGGCATCACCAATGTCACCAGTCCTCGGCTCCTGAACCCCGCCGTCCGCAGTACCGGCATCACCAATGTCACCAGTCCTCAGCTCATGACCAGATCGGCGGCCGGCTCGGCAGGCTCTCCGGGTGGCTCCTGAACTCTGCCGTCCGCAGTACCGGCATCACCAATGTCACCAGTCCTCAGCTCCTGAACTCCGCCGTCCGCAGTACCGGCATCACCAATGTCACCAGTCCTCAGCTCATGACCAGACCGGCGGCCGGCTCGGCAGGCTCTCCGGGTGGCTCCTGAACCCCGCCGTCTGCAGTACCAGCATCACCAATGTCACCAGTCCTCGGCTCCAGACCGGCGGCCGGCTCGGCAGGCTCTCCGGGCGGCTCCTGAACCCCGCCGTCCGCAGTACCGGCATCACCAATATCACCAGTCCTCAGCTCATGACCAGACCGGCGGCCGGCTCGGCAGGCTCTCCGGGCGGCTCCTGAACCCCGCCGTCCGCAGTACCGGCATCACCAATGTCACCAGTCCTCGGCTCCTGAACCCCGCCGTCCGCAGTACCGGCATCACCAATGGCACCAGTCCTCAGCTCCTGAACCCCGCCGTCCGCAGTACCGGCATCACCAATGTCACCAGTCCTCGGCTACTGAACCCCGCCGTCCACAGTACCGGCATCACCAATGTCACCAGTCCTCGGCTCATGACTATCATCACAAGTCTCAACACAAACACTGTCAATAATTCGACCCTCCATTTCAGGATCAGTCCCCGTTTTACCAGTGTCAACAGTGCTGGTGAGCCGTCCATCACGGCCGTCAGCACCGGCCGGCTGAGCGCTGTCGGCAGCGGCCGCGGAGCCACCTGCCAGACTACCTCCATCGACCTCGACCATCACCACATCATCGTTAACCAGGTCCGAGAGCGGCACCAGCGGTGGTCCGCCGGGAGCCGGGCCGGTGTCGCAGGAGCGGTGCCGGCGCCGGGGCCGCGGCTGGCCCGCCGCCGCCGCCAGACCCGGCACGCTAGTGTCGTCCTTGGCGCGGGGCGCGGCGGCAGACCGGGCCGGCAGCGGGACGGTAGACGGAGCGGACGGTACGGCGGGTGAGGCAGGGGCTCGCTCCTCCTCGTGTATCGCATCCAGAAGGTACCTGAGGAACTCCGAGCAGTCGTGCTGGCGTCCCCACTCGAGCCAAGGCGGCAGGGCGGCCCGCTGGAACTCGGCCGGGCTGTAGGCGGGCCGCTCCGAGAAGGCCAAGAAGGCAAACACCCGCTGCAGGGCAGCCAGGTGGGGTCGAGAGGGAGACGGCCGGGTCGCCAACACCTCACTGCACAGCTGGGCAGACAACAATTATACAACAATTCTACAACAATTATACAACAATTATACAACAATTATACAACAATTATACAACAATTATACAACAATTATACAACAATTATACAACAATTATACAACAATTATACGTATGCTGTAAAAATTGCATTGAAATTGGTTGATAAATTTGGGAAATACTGATGTGTTGATGACGTCATGTTGGTGGAAAAACGATAAATGTTTGACGAATCGTAGAAAACAGAGTTGTGAAGCAAATTGTAAACCCAATTAAGCAAAGATACAAAATGTCATTTTCTTAAAAATGGCAGTCACGGATTTTCGCAATTGTGGGGTTTTGACTCCCAAAATGAACAAAACCTGTTTTTTTTTAATCACCACAAAATCAAAATGTTCAAAGATGTTAAACGGAATATTTGTGAGAGCACTGAGTATGGACAATACGCAAACCAAATTTCAAAGAAATATCTCTATTTTTGACTGAGTGATGGCTCCCTAAGTGTAAGAAATTCATGACGTCATTTTTTAATAACTTTTTTGGACTTTTTTGACCAGATACGAATAAATAATTACCTTTTCTGTATTTTTGAGACAAAACTGGCTTAGGAACATGCCTGTGTACTTACATTTATCAATTTATAATTTTGAGGTTTTCTGACAGAGCAAAATCGCTGTTCTGGATGTGGTCGATCGTGGTCATTCACTTGACCTGGAAGGTCACGCGTTGACCCGAAACCTAAAAATTGCATACTATTAAATTCTTAACATGACAGGCAACATGTTGGTTCTTACCGCGTTGCTCTATGTTGCTTGATTTGGAAATTAACAGGAGGATCTTTTTAGGACCCCCGTAGGGCGAAGGTGAAAAAGCTCCCGTAGGGCGAGAGTTAATCAGGATAACGGACAACAATTTACGCCATTGTGTTTATCTCGTCAAGGCGCTCCGAATGATATACATGATGACCTTGTTACGTCAACTGAAAAATTTGATCTCAGGTCAAGGTCAATTGGTGAGCCAAGTATGGCATGATGCATATGGGAAGACGTGTCTCGACGAGACAAACACATTGATGTCTGTTTTACTTCTCTATCTTCATTATGTCGGGAGTTATTGACAAAAAAGTGATGGTGACCTCGGATGACCTCAAATTACCCAATAGGGGTCACTGAACAAAACTTACACTTGGATCATCAATAATATCCTATAATAACATGATCCAGAAGTTATTGGATTAATATCATGCATATCCTTGAAATAGGAAGCATTTATATATTTTCCCATTGACTTATTATGGGGAGGTTACGAAATTGACATGACCTTAGGTCACCGATATCAACATTCTGAGATAAACCAATATGAAGTACTTATGCCCTCATGACATCCTGTAAGTTTCAAACTGATCGGTGAAAAACTTTGGCTTTGGCACAACTGCAAACATTTTTGGAGGTGGAGTCACTTGACTTAGTCTGGTGACCTGACCTGAGATGACCCGAGGTTATTTTGTTTGCAAAGTGTGCGCAATTGGTGTCCTAACAGGTGTGTCAAAACCCGGCAGCGCTGTGCGCCGCCGTTTTTTCGCTATCTTTGAAAAACCTGAGGGGGGGGGGGCGGAAATCCCCCCCCCCCCTCTGCAGTGCGCGGGTTAAGATAATTGTTTGTAATCGTCAATAAGAGGCCCACCCCGAATCCTCGTAAGAAAAATATTGTTTGTTTGATTTCGATGTCCGCGGAGGAACCGCGCGCGCGCTTATTTTTAACCCAACGATCTTTTGGCTACCCCAGACGACCAACCTACCACCCCGCTACTATGGCTTTACGACCCCGACCACCCACCGTAGTCGAAGGGTAGTAATCTCTACCACATCTGTACTACTCCAGTCAACCATCAATTCGGTGGTATTGGGGTGGTAGAAGTGTCGTTGCGGTGGTACAGGGGTGGTAATAAGACTATAGGTGGTAACGGTGTAGTACAATATTGTATCAGTGTAGCACGCGTCCCCACCCCGTGTATACACAGTGTATATACGGCCAGACTTCTTGAGCTCGAGAAGTTTTAGATTCGCCTGCTGCCCCGCCGCTGGGCGCCTGACTCCGTCCCTGGCGAGGCCGAGGAAGCCATCGTGTCCCCAGCCGGGGTCACCGGCACAGCCTCCTCAGCGCGGCGGACACCGGGTCTGACGTCACCCCGGGCTAGTGTGACGTCATGCCGGCTCGGGCCACCTGCCTCGCCAGCCGTTGGCAGCCAGCCAGCTCCACCCGGCTGAGCGTATGTGCGCACCGCTGACAGCCGGGGGCGACCGGCCGGCCGCCGAGGGACCGCCGTGCCCGAAAATACCAGCGTGTTACGTCGAGATTTGGCCTCCACATCGTCCGGCTTTGAATTCAGGGCTTAGATTTTAGAGTCTCTCTCTTTCATACTGACATGAAGTGTGTCGTTTTCTTGTCTTTCTTCTCGACATGTTTTTCTAGCTCTGACAATCTCTCTTCATAACGCTGCCAGTTAGATTCAATCAGTGAGAACAGACCGTTTACTCTCTCTTCTATCATATCTCTCAAACTCATGCTATCGACTCCTCTGATTGCTTGCGCAGCGACTCAACTTCCTCCCGGAACATGGTGCGAAAAGCACGGACGTCCTCTCCACCTTGCGACTGGGGCGGAGAGGGCTGCTGCGCGTCCGAGACACGCGGTCTCTTACCTGCCACTCCCGGCCGTTCCAGGCTACACACCATGTCCGACACTGACGCCTGCTCAGGGGCGCAGCCAGGGGGGCAAGGGGGACAATTGCCCCCCCCCTTACGGGTCACTATCCAGGTGCCTCTCCAGTATGTCCAGGGGCCATTGAGCCCACTTAAAGACGCAGAAACATGCCCAGTGACCTTTCGAGCATGCCCTGGGGCCCATTGAGCCCACGCAGGGGCCCCACAAACCTTCCCAGGGGCCTCTAGAGTATGTCCACTTGTCCAGGGGCCAATTGAGCCCACCCACGGCCCAACAAACCTGCCCCGTGGCCTCTTGAGCATGTCCAGGGGCCCATTGAGTATGTTCAGGGGCCTCTCGAGCCTGGCCAGGGGCCCATTGTAGTCTTTTTGGGGGACTCTTGAACCTGCCGAGGGACCCATTATAGTTTTACCAGAGGACCATCGAGTCTGTTCAGGGGCTCTTGAACCTGCCCAGAGGCCATTAGAGCCTGCCCAGAGGCCTCTCGAGCTTGCCCAGAGGCCCATTGAGTCTGTGTTCAGGGGCCTCTCGAGCTTGCCCAGGGGTCCATTGAGTCTGTTCAAGGGCCTCTTGAACCTGCCTAGGGGCCATTAGTCTGTTCAGGGGCCTCTTGAGCTTTCCCAATGGTCCATTGATCCTGTTCAGGGGCCTCTCGAACCTGCCCAGGGGCTATTATAGTCTGCTTAGGGGCCTCTCGGCTTGCCAAAAGGCCATCGAGTCTGTTCAGGGCCCTCTTAGCTTATCCAGAGGGCCATTGAGTCTGTGAACGGGGCCCTCGAGCCTGCCCAGGGTTGCTAGCCGTCGCCTGGAGCGCCTGCTATAGCTGGAGCGCCTGCTAGCCGTGGTCGGCACGGTCATAATGAGCGGTAATGTGCTGCACTCTGACCCACCTGGTGCAATGTTTTCTTGGGTTTCAAAATGGTTATTTGATAAGTCTCATGCGTTTTTGAATTCGGGAGGGGTGATGGTAGTACAAAACAATTTAACAATTTTCCTCTCAGGAGAGTGTGTGCTACAATATTTGTCAGCCAGGGGCGTCGCCGACGGGAGGGTCGTGGGGTGGTCTGGGCAAACTCCCCCACTTTTAAAAGGCGGGGAGGGTCCCCCCTCCCCCCCCCCCCGCCCCCTCCACACACACACACACACACACACACACACACTTTTTGAGGGAAAAATTAACAATTTATCGTAAAAATTGCCTTTGCAGTGCAGTAAAAATCCAGCCATCTGTGTCATGTCACAAACTGGAAAATTTCGCGCCGCTTCGCGGCATGACACAAGTTTCGCAATTCCTTATACAAATTTGGAAAATGGGAAAAAGAATTTCATTAAGTGTCTGGCAGAGGCTCTCCTTGGCGGTAATTGCTGGCCCCAGGGCCCATTCCCTTCATACAATATTCACTTTTAAGTTTCAAGCAGGCTGTTTAGCTAGTTTGCCGAGTTCCGAAAAAGGCGACGCGAACGGAAAGACGAGGAGATCGGCACCCGGAAGCTGCTCCAGCGGTGCACAATTTGCTGGACCGAAGGGCTAATAGTGGAAACAGGCCAGAACCATCTCCCCAAGCCATCTCACCTCATGCGGTCTGGTTCCAATATTCAAATTTCGTTTTCCAGGACATAAAATTACCATTTTCACGCCGCTTCGCGGCGTCACATCGGTAGTCATCGTCATAACGAAGCCATAGTCATCGTCATCGGTTAGTCGTAACGCTGAATTGAATGAATATAATTTTTAGCTTATTATCCTCTACAAGGCCCACCGCCTATATTTCTGGGTTTTATCAGGCAAAACCGTAAAAATTTCGCGCCGCTTCGCGGCGCTAACTCTATAACATGAAAATCCACATAAAAATGCTGCAAAGGCTTAAGTACACGTATCAAAATGGGGGTACATTTTTCGTCATTTCAGCCGCCCCCACACTCAAAAGCGGACCCCCACCTGTTGTCAGCTAAGATAGGTTTTATCTCCTGTACGTAACAATACAAATTAGTAATGCGCTCAGTACAATGCCTACTGAGGGTCCTGGTCCAATCCAGCTCATCAAAAGTAGACGAAGAAAAAATGCTAAAAAGGAGCCTCACAAAATAAAGTGGCCGAAATCCGTAGAGTTTTTCATATCTAGGGGTATTTTTTTTTGGGTGGGGGGCCTCTTCCGGGTGCTTCCCCCTCCCTCCCTTTCTGAAAGTATGGCTGCGCCCCTGCGCCTGCTTCTTTTTCACGCCACCACTTCGCGACATGCTCACTGGACTCTCAGCACCACTCGCACTCTGCACTGTTCAGTGTGCACGTCTGACGTCTCTCAGCGGATCATCACTCCGCCCGGCCGGGTCAGGCCGTCTCACTCAGCGTAGCGCCATACCGCGGGGCGGGACCGGTCCACTGAACTCTATAACAACTGGAAGGGACAAGGGTGCCTGAGAGCGGTCGCGGCCGGCCGCCACGCTGGAACGCCGGGTCGGGCGAGGGGTGGCGATGAGTATGAATGGAGGGGTCGTACGCGTTTTATTAAACCTGTCATTATAAGCTTCATGCTTGTAAATATGAATACATGTTGGGTGGATATTGGACGGATTTGATTGTGCTTTACAGCTGTATAATTTTTCCCGATTTTTTTTGTATTTGATTGACATAGTGCATACGTCGGGCCGATCATTTCTCTACACATCTGTGTTTGTCCCATGTCTGTGCGACTCGTGGTTGCCGAGATACTGGTCCGGGATTGCAACCCCCAACAGCCCCGCTGCGTTAATCTGCGTTCGGTTCGGCGATCCAACATGGCGGCCAGGCGCGACAGCCCGCGCCATACCCGGCTGCGCGGGCCGCCACCAGTCACGCACGTCCGCACCCTCCTGCCGCCGAGCCGTAACTCATTGAATTGGGGTTGGAACGGGTTTGGATCTGGCTGAATGGACTGGAACGGAATGGGGGCTGAAAATGTATCCCGTGAAGGGCTCTACTGCCGAGTCTCCTCAGCTTTCTCTTGGAAACCAATGCACGAGAATGTCCCGGAGCCAGTGATCGGGAGGCCGAGCCCCTCGGCCACTGAGCTTCGAATGTGTGAGGAATCGGAGCCTCCATCCAGCAATATGCGTGCCATACGGTGGCCTTTGGGACCCTCAGCCTTCACCAGAGCTGTCTGGAAGAAGCAGCCTCTTCCACATTCTCCGTTGACGTTGTAGCGGTGATGACCCCATGAAAGGGGATCCCGCGACTCGGTTCCAGCGTTTGGTGTCTGAGCGGAGGTCGGAGGGGGCGAGAACGGCCCGGGAGATCAGGGAGGGGCCGAGAACGGCGCCTCTTGTGCCGACAGCCCATGCGTAGCTGTATCATGCTGGGAAGTACCGGAACTGGATGTGTAGTGGAGCAGAGAGTGGTGATGTCTCCCACACACGATACATGAACCAGCCTGGCAGTCTCTGGCGCGATGTCCGATGCCGAGACATCGGAAGCAGGCCTTGGACGCTTTAACCCTATTTGTAACAGGGGGGGGGCGGATTCCCCCCCCCCCTCATGTTTTTTCGCAGATATCTCCAGAACGGCTGGGAGCAGGCCCATGAAATTTTGGGACTTTTCATAGAATTGAATACCGCATTTGGAGTCAAAATTTTGAGTTCTTAACTTGAACAGAGGCGGTTCCAGGGTACAGTTTTGGGTGGGTTCGGAGGCGATATTTGGCGATAATACGGAAATGCGATCTTCACGGTTTCTTCGTAACTGCCTCAAGTATGAAGGAGTTACATAGGTTCACGGTGATTGCAACAAGTGCAAATTAGTTGATGTTAATGAAATATCATTAAAATTGCATGGCAGAGGCGGTTTCAGGGGCTTGAAAGGGGGGGGGGGGGGGGTTTCCAGGAAGTATTCAATGCTTGGCGGGAAACAAATAGAGCAATGTAAGGGGCATTTATAGTTATTAAGATGTAAAAGATAGCTTCTGCTTCCATTATTTGCATAATTTATTACATATAGAGTTTCAGGGGCGTGTTCAGGCACATGAAAAAGGGGTGACTGTCTTGGTGATGACGATATGCCAGCGATAACGGCGCAATAGACGGTTAGCTTATAATTATATATGCACATATGAGGCCAGGAAAGGGAATATAGTCATTTTTTTTGCAGAGGCGCGCACAGGAATGGAAGGAAGGGGGTCATATTATTGCAAGTTAACTAAGAAACTATGTTCGATGTCGCTCCGGCAGGGAATATTCCCGGAACCTTGGAAGCGTGCAAATGTCGTGCCGATTTTTAAGAAGGGTAGCGTCAAGGACCCGAGCTGTTACAGGTCCGTGTCGTTGATTCCTCTGTTCGGAAAAGTACTGGAGAGAGTTGTATATTTTACCCTGTTGCGTCACGTGGATCCTGTCATGTCACCGGCGCAACATGGTTTTATACCCAGCCGCTCCTGTGTGACCAACCTAGCATCAATGCTGAGCACTGCCTGGGAATCCATTGAGGAACGTATTAAAACAGATTGCATTTACACCGATTTTTCGTCAGCTTTTCAAAGCGTTAATCATGCTCTCCTGCTCCACAAACTCAAAAATTCATACAACATTTCAGATTGTGCATTGCTATGGTTTACTTCATATCTTGAAAACAGGCAACAACGCGTAGTTGTAAACGGGCAGTGCTCGGCATGGAGCCCGGTAACCTCGGGTACTCCCGAGGGAGGTATAATCTCCGCTTTACTGTTTGCGATGTACGTCAACGATCTTCCTATTGGGATGTCCTCTGGGGTTCTGCTGTTCGTGGATGACGCAAAATTATACAGGAAAATTTCCAGAAGCTCCGACGCCCAAGCCCTTCAAAATGACCTCAATAAGCTATACGAGTGGTCAAAAGTATGGAAGTTAAAGTTAAACTCATCTAAATGTAAATCTTTCCGAATGTCATTGAGAACAAAGCCATTAGAAACAACTTATCACATTGATAGGACTGAATTAGAGCACGTTGACCAAATTCGGGACCTCGGAGTTATACTTGATACAAAACTTACATTCGGGCCACATGTAGATAGTTCAGTGAAAAAAGCAAACAGAGCTCTCGGTGTACTCATTCGATCATTCCAAAAAGCCAGCCCCAGAGGATATCTCAATGACCGATCCGTCATTGCTTCGTACTGCGCACACGTTCGCTCCAACTTGGAGTACTGTAGCGTGATTTGGGGAGGCGCCGCTTCATCTCATGTCATTCGATTGGAAAGGATAGAGAATAAGTTTTTAATGTGGCTCAACGCTCAGGTGCGCTCTCAGTCGTCGTCGCTTGTGTATTGTGACTTACTGAAACATTTTAGCTTAGTGTCTGTATCTGCGCGTAGAACTCAATACGATATCATGTTTTTGCGTAACGTTTTCACTGGTAAAATCCGTTCATCATTTATATTGCAGTCATTCTCACTCAATGTACCCTGCCGCGCCACAAGACAACAATCTCGAACTCTGTTCAGCATTCCATATGCCAGGGTGTCAACTGTGAGAGAAGGCATTTTTGTGAGGCTGCCTAGACTGGCTAATAGGCTCGTAGATAAATGTTCCACGGTGGACCTGTTCTCAGACACTCTCTCATCATTTCGTGGCAAAGTAAGGTCACATGTCGCTTCATTATAAGTAGGTAGTCTATACGCGCTATGTACGTTTTATTTGTCACCGGTGTCGAAATGTGATAGGCATTGCTGTGTGTAACTATTGTTACTTTTTATTTCTATTTAATTTTATATTCGTTTTCATTTTTACCTTTGTCTTCATTTTTGCTATTTTATCTTCACTATTTCATCACATATTTCTTAGTTCGTATTTTATATTTATATTTTAAATCCATTTGTGTCATTTAACAGCTTTTAACCATCGCTTTTGTATTATAGAGGATCTTCTAGGTGATCGTTTGTATTATTATAGGTATAGATGGTTATGGGTGAGGGATGTAATGTGATCTTTTAAGTATGTGAATGCGTGTGGTTTTATCTGTGTGACTTCGCCCATAAATGGTTCACCCCGTCGGCGATGATGTTAAATAAATAAAATAAAAAATAAAAAAAAATAAAAAGAGGCATGGGCGTACAATGACATAACATACTGTAGTTTTCGGATGAAACACGCACCACAGGCTACTCTACGAACGATTATAAGATAATAGGCGAGTCCAGGTAGGGTAAAAGGGGGGTAAGCAATGTTAATTGAAGTTGTAAGTGAAATAATCACTGTTGACTAGTTAGTATTATAATAGCGGATAATATACTTATCAAAAGGTATTGAGCCGCCCCAGTTTGGATCCTGGATACGCCTTTGATGAAGTAAAACATGCAGAAAGGAACTATCTACGATCAGTAACATATTTATAGTGCTGGGTAGCAACTTGCCTGCGGTTAATATTTTTCCCAATTTTACCCCCCTTTTTCACTAACCTGGTACCACCTATGGCAAAAAATATGATTTTTAACTGTTTTGTCTAATGTCACAATCACATACCATTTCATTTATTTAAAAAAAAAAATATTACGCATTTACTTCACCACCATATTGAGTGATCTGCACACGCCTATCATTTTTGAATTTTCAAACGCCACTGTCATATATCAATTTCCAATTCAATCTCTATCGATTCGTATTAATTGTGTTACAATCGGTCTATAAACATGAAAGCTATGTTGGATCAAAAATACCACTAAAATTTGTGGTTTTTGCCCCCCTGTTGCCCCCCTATCAAAAATTTAGATTTTTATTATTTAGAAATGTAGATCGTGTTGAGGGGAACCAAACGCAGTTTCATTTGTGAAAATTGGACGGGTAGATCTCGAGATCTCCGGGGGGGGGGGGGGGCGGAATCCGCCCCCCCCCCTGTTACAAATAGGGGTAGCCAGGAGCCTGTTACAAATAGGGTTAACAGCCCTCCACCGAGCATCCACCGACATATTTTTGAGCCTTTCCCACTGGTCGAGTCCGTGCCCGCTCCTACCACAAGCACCACATGAGGTCACTCTTGGCTTGGGAGGGAGTTTGGGGTTCTCGACATAGTGCTCACGTTGGGCGTTCTTCAGGCTGCTCGAGACAGGCGGCATCGGTTGCTGAGGCTTGGAGGAGGCATCAGAAGCCGCCGCTCCCCTCGCCGACTCCCGTACTCGAATCTCCAGTTGGAGAAATTTCAGGAACTCTGAGAAGTCAGCGCTTCCCCGTCGGGCCCACTCCATGCGCCAATTATCCGGGATCTTGTCCTTCACGATTGGTAGCAGCAAGCTGAAGAAACTCAGCCGGGACACCGAGGGAACCTGCAGTGCTCGTGAATGAGCCGACAAGTGGTCAATCAGCGATCTCATGGCTTTGAGATCATTTGAGCGGACTGACGGCCAGACTGGTTATTGATTCAACGCTGATTGAATCGATTGGAATCGTTCAATCAAAATAAATTGAATCAACAAATAATTTATTCACCACCAGATATTTTGATTCATGAATCGTGATTGAATCAAAACCCGCATCAAATCAAGGCTGATTGAATCAAAAGATTTAACGATTCTTGACGATTTAAGTACACTGATAAATTGTGCAAATACATACAGTCCCAGTGGCTACATTCATTAATACTGAAGTAGTATTGCTATAACAATGTTGTAATGATCATATATATGTATGTTTTCATTTTTATTGATTTAACATAAATTCACCACATATATTTAAATGTTGAATCAAAGGTGAATCGATTCAAATATTTGTTTTGATTCTTTGAATCGGAAAGAATCAATTCTCAAAATTGTATCCGTGAATCATCCGTGAATCGAACAGTGATTGAATCATTCAGATTCCAAAATGAATCATGATTGAATCGTTCCAAAAAGTTGAATCAATAACCAGTCTGCTGACGGCATGTTCAGCATGTCGCGCATCAGCGTCTCTCGACGCACGTGGTCCAGCTCAAAACGCTCCCTGAGAGCTGCGACGGCCTCGGCGTACCCTTCTCCCGAGACTGGGGTCCCCTGAATGGCTCGCAGCGCCACGCCGGCCAGGTGGGACTTCAGAACCACACATTTGTGCACGTCAGAAAATCCAGGATTGTCATGGACCGATGTGGAGAATAACTCCCAGAACTCAGGTCTTAGACAACTTCATGACGTCACTGTGAAAAGTAGGGATTTTCACGGCGACTTCAGATCAGCGTTCCCTGCTGAGCCCCTTGGTTCAGCCTTGCCCATGGTTTCTTCAGCCTTTTCCAGTCGGGCGAGAAGGCGGGAACTCAAGAACACCTCGTCCTCCATTGTCTGCATGTGGTTAGAGTCATCTGCCTGGCCCTCCTTGTCCAACTGGATCTGAATGCCTTGCAGCTCATTCCGCATTTTCTCGACGTGATGGATTTTCAAAGCCAGCTGGTCCTGATCTAATACTTTTGAATTCCCCTGTCGATATGCCCGTAGATCGTTACAAAGCCTTGTGGCCTTCGTGCGAAGCTTGGGTCTGATGGATACCAAATCATCCATGACTATGCCCAAGTTGTGAACTGTCACCGAACAAAACTAGATGAACTGAATATGAAGGCAACTCAAATAATAAGGTAGCCTCGCATTCCACAGGATCAGCTACATCCGGCCGCCCGGAGGACTATGTTGTGACTTCTGGCAGATCAGCTACATCCGGCCGCCCGGAGGACTAGGTTGTGACTTCTGGCAAAGTGGACTGAATTTCATGACGATGCCGGATGCTTCTCAGATTGAAAGATGGTTGCTAAACCATTTAAACCAAACCTCTTGACGAGCTCAATAAAGAGATGCGAAGCCATTCTGACCATGGTCCATGTATTGGGACACCAACCAATGAACACTTACAACGTAGCGAACTCTATAAGCTAAATACATCTGCCAGCAAACCTAATGCTACAATAACCTGCCAATACCCAAATGATGCGGTTTTAATTTTGGGAACACCGGGATGAGATGATGTGGTTGCTAAACCACATCACCCGGTGTGGCGCCAAGGAGCTGTGAGACGGCGGCTACGCCGATCCCCCAGACACCATGTCGCTGAGCTGCCAACCGGCCCGTGTCTCTTACGAGAATAAGTCGGCAGCTAGGCCGAACTTACGTGGCTGCAGTTCGGATTCGGATGACAACTGCCGCCGTTAGACGGCCGTAGCCGAAGTCGGCTCGGGTCACGCGCCTGAGGCGACCGGCCGGCCACGCACACTCGAATGGCTCACATATACGTGCCCCCATCGGCCCCTCCCGGGCCGGCCGACCGCTCGCTGTTCCGCCGAGCCGGCGGGATTCACGTACATGTGCACCCATCGCGGGCCACCGGACACGGTGACAATCTTACAATCATGTCGCAACATCCAACATGAGCTATAAATATTATTGGCCACAACTTTTTTTAATTTTCATTGGATTTCCAATTGAAAATAATGCCGACACTCGTCTTGAAAAAGCACATCTTTTGATGGGTGGTTCGCACCTGTAACTGCAATGTTCGCTGCAGCAGAAGCACATCCAGAATGTATGCCCCTATTATACACGTGACTTCAGGTTTTGAGTAAATAACTTGGTTAATTTTGAACCGATTTCCAATTGAAAATTATCAAAAGATGCTTCGTGAAAATACAAATGTTTTGATGGGTTGCTGGTCACGGTACCTGCAATATATCGATTAACCCTATTTGTAACAGGGGGGGGGGGGCGGATTCCGCCCCCCCTCATGTTTTTCGCAGATATCTCCAGAACGGCTGGGAGCAGGCCCATGAAATTTTGGGACTTTTCATAGAATTGAACTCTGGATTTGGAGTCAAAATTTTGAGTTCTTAACTTGAACAGAGGCGGTTCCAGGGCACAGTTTTGGGTGGGTTCGGAGGCGACATTTGGCGAAAATACGGAAATGCGATCTTCACGGTTTCTTCCTAACTGCATCAAGTATGAAGGAGTTACATCGGCTTACCGTGATTGCAAAAAGTGCAAATTAGATGATGTTAATGAAATATCATACAAAATTGCATGGCAGAGGCGGTTTCAGGGGCTTGAAAAAGGGGGGTTTCCAGGAAGTATTCAATGCTTGACGGGAAGCCAATAGAGCAATGTAAGGGGCATTTATAGCTATCAAGATGTAAAAGATAGCTTCTGCTTCCATTATTTGCATAATTTATTACATATAGAGTTTCAGGGGCGTGTTCAGGAACATGAAAAGGGGGGTGACTGGCATGGTGATGACGATATGCCAGCGATAACGGCGCAATATACGTTTAGCTTATAATAATATATGCACATATGAGACCAGAAAAGGGAATAAAGTCATTTTTTGCAGAGGCGCGCTCAGGAATGGAAGAAAGGGGGTCATATTATTGCAAGGAAACTAAGAGGCATGGGCGTACAATGACATAACATACTGCAGTTTTCGGATGAAACACGCACCACAGGCTACTCTACGAACGATTATAAGATAATAGGCGAGTCCAGGTAGGGTACAAAGGGGGGTAAGCAATGTTAATTGAAGTTGTAAGTGAAATAGTCACTGTTGACTAGTTAGTATCATAATAGCGGATAATATATTTATCAAAAGGTCTTGCGCCGCCCTAGTTTGGATCCTGGATACGCCTATGATGAAGTACAACATGCAAAAAGGAACTATCTATGATCAGTAACATATTTATAGTGCTGGGTAGCAACTTGTCTGCGGTTAATACTTTTCCCAATTTTACCCCCCCTTTTTCACTAACCTGGTACCGCCTATGGCAAAAATATGATTTATAACTGTTTTTCTAATGTCTCAATCACAAACCATTTCATTTATTTAAAAAAAACATCAAAAATGGTTCTATTACGCATTTACTTCACCCCCATATTGAGTGACCTGCACACGCCTATGATTTTTGAATTTTCAAACGTCACCATCATATATCAATTTTCGATTCAATATCTATCGATTCCTATTAGTTGTGTTAAAATCGGTCGATAAACATGAAAGCTATGTTGAATCAAAAATACCACTACAATTTGTCGTTTTTGCCACCCTGTTGCCCCCCTATCCAAAATTTAGATTTTATTATTATTTATAAATGTAGATCGTGTTGAGGGGAACCAAACACCGTTTCATTTTTGAAAATCGGACGGGTAGATCTCGAGATCTCCGGGGGGGGGGGGGGGGCGAAATCCGCCCCCCCTGTTACAAATAGGGGTAGCCAGGAGCCTGTTACAAATAGGGTTAAATTTTTCCAATGTTTTTTCTTGAATTACGCTTACTTACGCTGCAGATAGAAAAACATCCACACATTTGTTTACACACAAAACACTTTTATGGGTATAGCACATATATTTATGCACATGCACATTTATGGGTGTGACTTCAGGTTCACGCAACGCCACTCCAACTCCACTCATGCACAGTGTGGATCCAAAACGGGTGGTTTGGGGGAGCAAAATTTCAAAAAGTCTCACATAATTCTGAAAACTCATCGGATTTCGTTTGCTTATGCATTGATAGCTGATTTAAAGCTAACTTGCCCTAGTAAACGTTGCTTAGATTGTCTTCTATATCAGGATATGTGTCAATTTTGCGCCGATTTCAGGCCGTTTGGAGGGGGGGGGGGGGGGGCAATTGCCCATTTTGCCCAACCGTAGATCCGCCACTGCTCATACAACGCCATAGTGCAAACATTCACATTTCACGCATGTAAAAATATGAATATTTTGTTCTTCAAATTATCACAAATTGCCCAGCGAACGAGGTTGTTACTTGTTGTAGTAGTGTTATTCTGAATCAAGGATATACTTTTGCCGGTATGACGTCACAACTCATTTTGGGGACGCAAGATTATTGTGACGCCACACGTAGTAATATCAATATTTTCAAATTGACAAATTTGTACTTTTTTGCAAAACGAATGCCAAAACCGTAATCAGGACACTCTTTTCCATCATTCCGCGTACTTTTCCCAAGGTGCAATATTCCCTTTAAGAGTGCGGTAAAAAATGTGATAAAGCGAACTATTTTGCCCAATGATATATAGGAAAGTAGCAACATATAAACAAAACGTAAATGCGCCTCGAAACGGTGTGAATTTATAACTTTATATACAATTGAATGTGTGCTGCAATCGCGCCGCGGAGCGGTGCGAAAATTTTGATTTTATTCCTTGGATAACTGTACTGTTGTTATTGTTGAAGGTGCTTGAGGTGTGTGCTGTTTGAGGTGCTTGAAATTTGAGGGCAATGTCATGTGCTCAAAGTGGGAGGAGGGGGCAAAACACACTCTGCCCCCCCCCCTCCGTGGCGGAGCCCATGCATACAAACTTCAAATTAAATCACTCGAGAGAAGAAAAAACTTCCGTTTTCATGAAGTTTTCTCCTAATATCATTGTTTTTCACGTTCAGTGCAGGGAACGTGCGCGCGCGGGGGGGGGGGGCATACTTGTATTGAATGCCCCCTTCCCCCCCCCCCCAGATTCCCCAGGGGGGGGGGGGGCATTTGCCCCTGATACTGCCGAGACCAATCTCAGAACCCAATTAAGCTAGCGACTTGAAACCTTCACCATATTCCAGACTTGTAACTGACTCAGAGTTGAGTCATGAATCGACTCATGAGTCGAACATTTTAGATGAGTCATGAGTCGATTCAATAAAAAAACAGCACTTGAGCCAAGAGTCGAGCCGATTCAATTTGTTTGAAACAGCACTTGAGCCAAGAGTCGAGCCGATTCAATTTGTTTGAAACAGCACTTGAGTCAAGAGTCGAGCCGATTCAATTTGTTTGAAACAGCACTTGAGTCAAGAGTCGAGCCGATTCAATTTGTTTGAAACAGCACTTGAGTCAAGAGTCGAGCCGATTCAATTTGTTTGAAACAGCACTTGAGTCAAGAGTCGAGCCGATTAAATTTGTTTGAAACAGCACTTGAGTCAAGAGTCGAGCCGATTCAATTTGTTTAAAACAGCACTTGAGTCAAGAGTCGAGCCGATTCAATTTGTTTGAAACAGCACTTGAGTCAAGAGTCGAGTCGATTAAATTTGTTTGAAACAGCACTTGAGTCAAGAGTCGAGTCGATTAAATTTGTTTGAAACAGCACTTGAGTCAAGAGTCGAGCCGATTCAATTTGTTTGAAACAGCACTTGAGTCAAGAGTCGAGCCGATTCAATTTGTTTGAAACAGCACTTGAGTCAAGAGTCGAGCCGATTCAATTTGTTTGAAACAGCACTTGAGTCAAGAGTCGAGTCGATTAAATTTGTTTGAAACAGCACTTGAGTCAAGAGTCGAGTCGATTAAATTTGTTTGAAACAGCACTTGAGTCAAGAGTCGAGCCGATTCAATTTGTTTGAAACAGCACTTGAGTCAAGAGTCGAGTCGATTAAATTAGTTTGAAACAGCACTTGAGTCAAGAGTCGAGTCGATTAAATTTGTTTGAAACAGCACTTGAGTCAAGAGTCGAGCCGATTCAATTTGTTTGAAACAGCACTTGAGTCAAGAGTCGAGTCAGTTATTCGGCTGTGAGTCAGTCTTGAGTCGACTCAAACACATTTGAGTCTGTTACAACCAGGGCTGCGGAGTCGACATAATTTTAGCAACTCCGACTCTGACTCCGACCTATATCCGTTCTCCAACCGCATGCTAAGCAATATGTGCAATGCCATCTATTGTTTGTGTATGCTTAACAGTATGGAGAACAATGATACGCCGCCCAAACACGGGCGCGGGTCCAGCCCAGTCGCGCTCGTCTGCAGGCGGCGGAATAAAATGAAGATAAGAACGTGAGACCGGCACCACTGTGAATGTCTCGTCGAGACGCGTCCGACATTGCGCAGCACGACATACCTGGTTCACCACATGACCTTAAATTACCTTGACCTGAGGTCAAAGTTTGAATTTGACTTAGGTAACCTAACCTGGTCACCATGGTGTGCTTCGAATCTCCTCGTCGAAACGAGCACGATGATATTAAAATGGGCGCCGTGTCACCGTAAGAGTCGGTGCGTCCAAAGCCCCAATCATCATCAGATGACGTACAAATTATTGCCCTAACTTCATCAGGCGCAAATCTACCGCTAGTTGAGTAAACTTTCCACTCGATTCATTTTCCACAGATTTTCTTTCGAAAGGGATGTGTAAAGTTAATGTCCCTAGGCCGACGACTATTCTACCGACCAAAGTAATCGCCAATTGCCAAAAAGTCGACTCCGACTCCGTGCCGGAGTCGGAGTCGGTAACATTTTAGCGACTCAGACTCCGACTTCGAATCCGGCCAAAACTACCGACTCCGACCGACTCCGACTTCGACTCCGAATCCGCAGCCCTGGTTTCAACAGGAACATAGCCAATTGGGGTGGGGGGTGGGGAACTGCTTGGGACCACGCCCCCCTCCCCCCCCCCCCTCCCTGAGCAAACCAGTTTACACTTGATAAAATGCGATTATGCTAATAACACTCGACCCCCCCCCCTCCCCCCGGTCAACATCAAGTAAGAATTAAACTTGTGATGAGTCAAATTGAGTCGACTCACATATATTTTTGAGTCGAGTTGATTCAATTTGTTAAAACAGCACTTGAGTAAGAGTCGAGTCGATTCATTTTTTGAAACAGTAGTTGAGTCGAGCCGAGTCGGGTTGAGGCTTCGGCTGTTGAGTCAGACTTGAGTCGACTAAAAAAATGAGCTGTTACACGTCAACCATTCGAGGCGCCATGGTCGGAATCGGAAACTGTGCGCTTTCGTTTTTGTTAAGCGATCCTAGACCCCATTTAGGGACATTAGGCCCAACGCGTTTACAGCCAAGACCAATCTCAGAAACTACTGGAGCCAGGGGCTGCGGAAGAGGGGGGTAGCTGCCCCCCCCCCACACTAAAGAAGTTGGGGGGGGGGGGGGGGCACACATTTGGTTTCCCCCCATAAATGTGTAAGAGGGGCCCTCCAAGAACTAAGAAGTTAGTTCGATTTTTTACTTTTTGACCGAAAAAATGACCGAGGGTCCCGAGGTGCCCCAAGCCAGCCTGAGGGGCCCTCTAAGGCCGACAGAAGGCCCTCAGTCGGCCTGAAGACCGAGGGGGGCCCTCGGTAAGCCTGAGGGTATCCTCGGTAGTGCCGAGAGCGCCTTCAGAAGGCCTGATACTTCATCATGGACCTGTCCGACGTTTTTTGGGGACCATTTAGAGGCCCTGCAAAATATAGTCGCCTAATTCCGAGGAGATACCATTCCGCGCCTTTTTTTGTGGGTGGGGGGGGGGGGGGGGGCTTTGGCCGTGGGGGGAGGCTTTGACCGAGGGGTCCCCTGGGTTTCTTTACCACTCATCCGAAAATACCTTCCGCCGCCACTGACTGGGGCTAGCGACTTAAAACCTTCACCATTCGACGCAGTTAAGTTTTTTTGTCATGGGTTTGCCGACCATGGCAAATAAAAACTTCCATGACAAATAAGTGTTTATTTGCCATGGTCGGAAACCGTTCGCTTTTCGTTTTTTTTCTTCTTCTTTTAGCGATCTGACTCCAACCAGGCCCACTAGGGCCAATTAGGCCCAAAACAAGATAGGCACAGCCAAGACCAACATCAGAAACTACTGAAGCTAGCGACTTGAAACCCTCACCAGTCGACGCGCCATGGTCGGAAACCGACCCCATCGAGCGATCCGATCCCAATTTAGGCCCACTAGGCCCCCAAAACAATTTAGCGAACGATCGCTAAACAACAAACATAAAGCGCAAGGTTTCCGACCATGGCGCGTCGAATGGTGAAGGTTTGAAATCGCTAGCTCCAGTAGGTTCTCAGATTGATCTCGACTGTAAAAGCGTTTTGGGGGCCTAATGAGCCTTAGTGGGCCTAAATGGGGTCGGATCGCTAGGAAAACGAAAAGCGCGCGGTTATCGACCATGGCGCGTCGAATGGTGAAGGTTTCAAATCGCTAGCTCCAGTAGGTTCTGAGATTGATCTCAACTGTAAAAGCGTTTTGGGGGCCTAATGGTCCCTAGTGGGCCTAAATGGGATCGGATCGCTAGGAAAACGAAAAGCTCGCGGTTATCGACCATGGCGCGTCGAATAGTGAAGGTTTCAAAACGCTAGGTCCAGTAGCTTTTTTATTGGTATCGGCTGTAGGCGTTTTGGGGGCCTAATGGGCCTAAATGGGGTCGGATCGCTAAAAAAACGTAAAGCACAAGGTTTCCGACCATGGCGCGTCGAATGGTGAAGGTTTCAAGTCGCTAGCTTCAGTAGGTTCTCAGATTGGTCTCGGCTGTAGGTTCTGGCTGTGAAATGTACATACCCGAAAACTTTGAATAGGCAGTTGTTAAATTAAACAACAACAACGAGTTGAACAGGCGGCCCTCGGCTGCACGATCGCTGCACTCACAGGCGGTCCTCGGCTGCACGATCGCTGCACTCACAGGCGGCCCTCGGCTGCACGATCGCTGCACTCACAGGCGGTCCTCGGCTGCACGATCGCTGCACTCACAGGCGGTCCTCGGCTGCACGATCGCTGCACTAAAAAAGATACACGATCGCTGCACGATCGCTACACTCGGACTAGAAAGATGTAGCGACGCCAGCCAGTCCGAGACAGTAGAACGAGACAATCATTGGTGGGTCTTAACCCGCGCACTGCAGGGGGTTGATTTCCGCCCCCCCTCAGGTTTTTCAAAGATAGCGAAAAAACGGTGGCGCGCAGCGCCGCCGGGCTTTCGCACACCTGTCAGGACATCAATTGCGCACACTTTGAAAAATAAATAACCTAGGGTCATCTCAGGTCAGGTCACCAGACCAGGTCAAGTGACCCCACCTCCAAAAATGTTTGCAGTTGTGCCAAAGCCAGAGTTTTTCACCGATCAGTTTGAAACTTACAGAATGTCATGAGGGCATACGTACTTACAATTTGTTTATCTCGGAATTTTGATATCGGTGACCTAAGGTCAGGTCAATTTCGTAACCTCCCCATAATAAGTCAATGGGGAAATATACAAATGCTAAGGATATGCATCATATTAGTCCAATTACTTCTGGATCATGTTATTATAGGATATTTTTGATGATCCAAGTGTAAGTTTTGTTCAGTGGCCCCTATTGGGTCATTTAAGGTCATGCGAGGTCACCATCACTTTTTTGTCAATAACTTCCGACATAATGAAGATAGAGACGTAAAACAGACATCAATGTGTTTGTCTCTTCAAGACACGTCTTCCCATATGCAACATGCTCTACTTGGGTCACCACTTGACCTTGACCTGGGGTCAATTTGTTAAGTTAACTTAACAAGGTCACCATGTATATCATTCAAAGCGCCTTGACAAGATAAACACAATGACGTAAACAGTTTTCCGTTATCTTTATTACATACAAAGTTAATAGCGAAAAACGATTTAGCAAAAACAAACATTTCTTTTTCTTTTTTGACCTCTGGAGCCTCAAATTTTGACCTGCGATAAAATCTGAGGACACCTTAGCGATTGCAAATTTCACTGGCTGGCGTTTCCTTTTTTCCGTTTGTTTCTAACTAGCATAGTTTCTGAGATATGTGGGAAATTCTGGAGCGATGTCCTTAAACAGGGAAAAATGGAAAATTTGACCTTCGATGACCTCTGGTGACCTCAATTTTGACCTGACCTAAAACAATACTGAAATACTTTCGATAGCACATGTATCATTATATCAAATGCCGTTTTCCGCTTCTCGCTACGTAGCGTAGTTTTCGAGATCTCAGGGGGGGCGGAAATCCCCCCCCCCCCTGCAGTTCGTGTTCGGCGCATAGCCCCTGCAGTGCGCGGGTTAACATATTAATATTCGAAGAAACATGTTTAGATGAACCGTCGCTTATGCTATCTGCACAATGATGTCGCTACGGTCACATGCCTGGAAATAGATGTCGCAACAATCGCCGGTTTTTCGCTTAGCAACATTTTCTTAGTTTAGTTCTATTTCATCAGTACATGTCTGACGTCCGTGAATTGCGAAAATCGAAGATAGGACTACCCGTGACAAGCATTGGTTCCAATTTTGTGTGGCCAAAGAGCATACACCTGTAACCGAGGGCGTCGCTACATACTATTGAGTGGGGGAGGGGGCAACCAGGTGTTTCCCCCCCCACACTTCCAGGTTACGTGACGCAAAGTTTAGCAATACACATGGAATCCACGCAACCTCTTAGCCACGTACGCGGAGCGCTAATGCTCATTATTTTGAGGCGTTGAAGTTCTGAATTCTGATTAAGTTCTTTAGCTGCTAACAGTGCATTCTAAAAGCGTTTAATAGTTCACGATAATGCTGAACGAAATGAATGTATGTTGATGTTCCGCAGATGTGTTATATGCTTTCTTTTGACCACATGACATGTTATTTTAAACATTGCATTTGTTATGTATCGTTTTAATAGCTAATTAGCTAAAAGCGGCACACACAAAGCCATTTTCGATTAACAGAGCTATACAAATATCGCAAGTAATGCACTTCTGACATTTCCACTGCGAGTCCCATCAAGCGAGTCCAGCGAGTCCAGCGAGTCCAGCGAGTCCAGCGAGTCCAGCGAGTCCAGCGAGTCCAGCGAGTCCAGCGAGTCCAGCGAGTCCAGCGAGTCCAGCGAGTCCAGCGAGTCCAGCGAGTCCAGCGAGTCCAGCGAGTCCAGCGAGTCCAGCGAGTCCAGCGAGTCCAGCGAGTCCAGCGAGTCCAGCGAGTCCAGCGAGTCCAGCGAGTCCAGCGAGTCCAGCGAGTCCAGCGAGTCCAGCGAGTCCAGCGAGTCCAGCGAGTCCAGCGAGTCCAGCGAGTCCAGCGAGTCCAGCGAGTCCAGCGATTCCAGCGATTCCAGCGATTCCAGCGAGTCAAGCGAGTCAAGCGAGTCAAGCGAGTCAAGCGAGTCAAGCGAGTCAGTGACCCAAATCACCCGTATACAGAAGCCTCCGCAGCGCACATACGGAAACCTATTTTTGACGGCACATAAAAAGCTAGAAAGATGACTTAATAGTATGTCATATATTAAAGCCGTATAACTTGTTTGCGTGAATTACGGGACCGTGAATCATTTTCATCAGTAGCGTAGTCAAGTCTCACGATTCAGTAACGTAACGTATCAGTAACGTAGTCACGATTCTTGACGTGCAACCTTCAGGCGTGAAAGAGAAGCAAGTTAGTGATGTAGTGACAAGATGTGAAAGTGGGAGACTTTCAGCGTCCATTTCAGTTCCAAATTCATTAAAAAGCAGGAACCATTTTAAACTGTATTTTGCGAAGAAGGCTTAATCTAAACATTTCACAATAGACTTGTTCAACAAGTCCGCATAACGATGCTCAGCTTCGAGCTTGGTTGTTGACCTTCTAGCGACTACATTGTTGTGGTGGAGGGACTAGACCGAGTGTCCATAAGCACAGACTACTTCCGTGTATCAAGCGAGCTGAGAAAAAAAAAACAGTCAGCCACAGTACGCGAATATTATGCTTCACAAACAGCAGGTAATCATTTTCCTCAAAGCAATTAAGCATGAGGCTTACAGACTATGGCACCTAGTTGCCAGTTACTGGCACAGGAGCCGGTAAAAGCAGTCCAGTCGTCGAGTGACGCCGAGTACGCTTAGCTGTGTCAAGAACTATGCACCATGACCACCGTCGTCACCAAACTTGGCACGGTGGGACAGGACGGAGCAGAAAAGGGAGCTACAAAAGGGCAGCAGATCGGTAGAGGCAGATCAGTGGGACAGTACACCTTCAAAAAGCGTGTAGAAAAGACTGAGTAGCGACAGGGCTGCGGCCTACAGCGTAGGATGGGGCTGCGGGCCGCGGCACACCTTACGACACCCGCACGTGCTGGCCGCTGGCCGCCGTGTCATAGCTAGGGCAGTGGGCCGACTCTGCGCGGTGCCGGGCCGCCAGACTAACCCATCGGACGGGGTCTGCTTTGGTTGTGACTTGCCACGGCTACGTTCCGTCTCACTCCATCTTCATCGCGGCTTCCGAGGCGGCTGCCATTGCTGAAACGCACAGAGGGCCGGCGTTACACCCCGCTGCTTCACAGCCTCGTCCACACAGCGCCACAGAACTGACGTTGTACTAACCAGAAACGTTCAGCAGCTCCTTTTGATGGTGCATGCACAGGGGTAGTATTAGGCATTAATGCGTTTGTACAGACGGCATACGTACGCAGAGAAATACTCACGGCGATAATTTCGCGTTTGTTATACAAGATATGTGTTCAATACCTATGTAAATTTTGACACGTGATTATGAGTCGAGCTCATCCCATGACTTCCCACTTGACATCCTATTCATGGTAAACCAAACCAAAATCACGATGTCTAATATTGTTTGTCAGCGCCCAACGGCACCCCATCGGACACACTCCATGCGAGCCGTCCTGCCCTGACTCGCGGGTCTCAGCCAGCAAGTCGACATAGCCAATGCACAGTCAACACTCGCACATCATCTGCACATCAATACATCACTCACCCTTCTCGGCCGACAGGTCCACATACTTCTTGGCCTTTTCGCGGACCTCGGTGGCGATCTCGTCCAGCTGGCCCTCGTACTTGAGGAAGTAGGGCCGGATGACGCGCTTGTAGATGACCAGGCTGCCGTTCCAGGAGGCCGGCACGGCGCAGTACATCAGGAACATGCACTTGAAGAGCCAGTAGAACGGGAACCAGCTGAGCAGGATGTCCGAGAAGAACTCGATGAAGCCGAACACGGCGTACACCACCCAGTACGTCAACCACTGGGTATCGTCCTCCTTGCGCGTAGACTCCACGGCCTTGATGGACGCGTACGCCGGGTAGATGAACGCGATGGCATTGCACAGGAGGCCGGCACCGTAGCCGAACGACAGGTAGAGCGCCAGCAGGCCCACCACGACTGTGGAGAGGCACGGAGACGGAGTTAGACAGGCTGGCGGAAGGCACAGGCGACGATGGTATGCATGCTGTTGGAGTTGAGCAGGATGACTTACAGGTCCGACCATGCAATGCTTTCACAACACGGGTACAATACGAGTAAACTTGTAAACGGGAAACTTTAAACTGGAAGAACAGGCCAACATTCTGAGGGCACACTTTGTTCTTTGGAACTTCGAAGATGACTGCGGCAACGCAGAACAATTAAAGACTGGTACACATATCGGTACCCAGTAAGAATATGTTCTGCGCATGATAAATGAGTAGGGCGAACAAAGCCTTACAAAAAGGACAAGTGAATAACGGTCCACCACAGTACAACATTGGTTATGTAGTCAATACGAGCTGCAGGCTTGCGGCTGTACAACTGTATCAATTGCATGGTGCTCATTTCCCGGATAAAATAAACATGGTATCCTAGAGCACTTCTAGACGACTTATGTATGCATAGAGCTTCTGATAGCGTACGGCAAGGCATACCTTCCAAAATGTGCAGGGTTGGCGCAAGGTCATTTTCCCCGCCCACCGACAATGCGACCGTGGCTGCTCCCACCGAACGCAGGCCACCCCAGTCAAGGTCATTCAAGGAAGTATCACCCGCCGGACAACAGACTAAAGGTCGCCGTCCACTGCGCCGGTAACGACCTAACAACAGAATTTCAGGACGCGCCGACTACGCACCGACTACGTGCCGACTACGTGCGTAGTACCGGCCTAACGACCGAATTATGCGACGAATGTGAGACGCCATGACTGACCAAAAGTCTATTAAAATGAAAACGTTTTAGGTATTACTGAAGTAAAAAATCGTTTTTAGGTTAATTATTTAAGCGTACCACGAAACTGTTAGTAATATTTAACACCAGTAAAACGCCTTTTTTGGCGATGACCGAGTGGGCGCGCACTGGTAAAGCTAAAATAGGTTTGAAATATGAAACGGTACGGGAGCACACGTAGTAGTAACACATAGTCCGTTTAGTCCTTTTAGTCCCCCATAAAAATTGGCAGGCCTCCATGCATGCCAACGTAAAAATTAAGTTTTATTAAATTGCACATGATCTGCTTTCTCGAATCCGCCAAAAGGGAGTACGTCCTGAGCGCTGAATGCTTCAGCGTATAAAAAACGAATGCTTAGATAAATCAAACAATTTTTGATCAATAATTATTTTGTTCATTTCTACGTCTGCGGTGCCACGCGCTGTGGTACCACCCCTATCAGAACGTACCATAACAAAATCCAAATTGATTTGATGGTCCTATCCAATGGTGAAAACCCGATCTCCAAAGTTATTAGCTTCCGAAAAGCGTATGTATGGCTGGGTCGGGCCGGGTCAAATGTAAATTTGACTAGTAAGTTGACGAGAAACCTCACGGGCGCTTCGCGCCCGCTCGGAAACTAAAGCACGTGTGGCGAACACAAATTATAAACGCCTCAAAGCTTTTAAGTTCTTGAGCCGGCCCTAAGGTCACGTAAATAACAGTAATGCCAGTAAGGTGCCGTAGTTGGCGATGAACGAGCGAGCGCAAAGGAAATGTATGGGGATTTTCAACTCGATCGGGCAAGTAGTTTCTGAGATACAAAAAAAAGTGCGCACGTACGCACGTACAGAGGCACCCACCTTTGACTTGTGGGACAGTGGGAGCTGAGAGGTCCCTAACCACACACCCAATTTGAACACAATCGGCTCAGCCGTTCCAGAGATATAGAATAGGGATGTGCACGTGCAAAGCCATCCCACCCCCGACTTGTGGAAAGGCAGCGGCTGAGAGGTCCCTAACCACACACCAAATTTGAACACAATCGGCTCAGCCGTTCCTGAGATACAGAATAGAGGTGTGCATGTGTGCACGTGCAGAGGCACCCCCTGACTTGTGGGAAACTGGCGGATGAGAGGTCCCTAACCACACACTAAATTTGAACACAATCGGCTCAGCCGTTCCTGATATTATATATATATATATATATATATATATATATATATATATATATATATATATATATACATATGCATATGCATATGCATATGCGTATGCGTATACGTGTACGTGTACGTGTACGTGTACGTGTACGTGTTCGTGTACGTGTACGTGTACGTGTACGTGTACGTGTACGTGTACGCGTATGCGTATGCGTATGCGTACGCGTACGCATACGCATACGCGTACGCATACGCGTACGCATACGCGTACGCATACGCGTACGCATACGCATACGCATACGCGTACGCATACGCGTACGCATACGCGTACGCATACGCGTACGCATACGCGTACGCATACGCGTACGCATACGCGTACGCATACGCGTACGCATACGCGTACGCATACGCGTACGCATACGCATACGCGTACGCATACGCATATGCATATGCATATGCATATGTATATGTATATGTATATGTACATGTATACGTATATATATATATATATATATATATATATATATATATATATATATATATACGTATATATATATATATATATATATATATATATATATATATATATATATATATATATATATATATATATATATATATATATATATATATATATATATATATATATATATATATATATATATATATATATATATATATATATATATATATATATATATATATATATATATATATATATATATATATATATATATATATATATATATATATATATATATATATATATATATATATATATATATATATATATATATATATATATATATATATATATATATATATATATATATATATATATATATATATATATATATATATATATATATATATATATATATATATATATATATATATATATATATATATATATATATATATATATATATATATATATATATATATATATATATATATATATATATATATATATATATATATATATATATATATATATATATATATATATATATATATATATATATATATATATATATATATATATATATATATATATATATTATATATATATATATATATATATATATATATATATATATATATATATATATATATATATATATATATATATATATATATTTGAGAATTTTGAGAAATAGGCGTTCTAAATATATACATTTGTGTTGCTGTGGCCACATGTTTTTGAATAATTTCAGCAAAAATAAAGTAACGTTCTACTACGGAGAAGACAGCTTCCTAAGATTATCGCCATAAATAACCTTGTTGTTCGCTACAATACAAAGTCTGAAGCACTCAAAACACCAATGCTATGGTAAGGTTGTGACATTTACCTACTTCACAGCGTGAAATTATGTACTTCTTGTAAAATGTGCAATAAGATATTTCAGGTGCAGCGTGCAGGTAAGCTTTCTTCACGCCTAACGACCGAAAAGTGCAGCATTTCCAACCTCTGCGCGCCTACTCAGCGCCGAATGACGCGCCGACAACGCGCCGAAACAGTCAGCTGAACACGCCTAATCACGCATTCGGTCGTTACGCGACAAGTCAGCGCGCTTCCCATAGGCCCCCATGTTAAATTCAGCCGTTAGGCGATTAGGCGAGTGCAGTGCACGGCGATCTTAAATGTGAAAGTTCAAGCACAGCGCCGAGCTTGTGTTTCATTATACTTTGCAAATGAATTTCACTGTACAACAAAACAAAACACCCATTCACAGTTAACCATGCAGAAAATATCGCTCAGGCTCTACGGTGACACATTGGCAAGAAGCCAGCAAACGTCAATTAATCAAAATAAAACTATCAGAGACATATGATGATGGGATCGGTGGGAATTAACAATGACGCAATAAACGGTCAAAACTGAGACGAACGATATTGACAACCCGTCATTCAAACAATCATTTACCAGTTTATTCCAGGAAATGCCTAAGTGATTAACATTTTTGGTTTTGTTTTTTCCTGTTATTTCCCGAGCGGTTTTCCTAGTTTGCATTTCATAAACATTACGAATTTGGATTAGCACAAATAAACATTACTTGGCCAATTATGACGGCCAGCTGAATCAGAGTGTTGGCCAGGTCTCTGTGGCCGGCCGGCGGAGGACGGATGCCACGGCCGACCCAGCTGGCTCGCCGCCAGCCCCCCGTCCCGCCACGGCCGCTGGCGGGCACCGTCCGCCGGAACCGCGACACCAGTGCCAGCACGACGATCATCTGCGCGGTCCGCGAGCGTCAGATCAGCTCAGGCTGGGTCTGGTCTGAGGCCACGGGGTCGGGCACAGGCGGCCGGGCCGCAGCCACAGGGTCGAGATACAGCTAGACATGCGACATAGAGGCAGGCAGCATGTTAAAACTAGCTCTGCTGTTATATTTAAGTCAGGTTCAATTATTTCCTATTCATTATTAGTTCCCTCTCGCTCCGCGAGGGGGAACCGAGCGACTCGCTCGGTTCTCCGGAGGAAACAACCTCCTGCCTCCCCCTAAAAAACTATACGTATATGTAAGTGTATGTGTATGTAGGTGTAGGTGTATATGTATGTATATACACATTGTGCGTGTGCGTGCGTGCGTGCGTGCGGGGGTGTGGGTGTGTGCGTGTGCGTGTGCGTGTGCGTGTGCGCGCGCGCGCGTGTGTGTGTGTGTGTGTGTGTGTGTGTGTGTGTGTGTGTGTGTGTGTGTGTGTGTGTGTGTGTGTGTGTGTGTGTGTGTGTGTGTGTGTGTGTATGTGTGTGTGTGTGTGTATCATTCAAATTCCATAATATATAAACCCGAACACCTGGCGCTGACTCCGGAGGACCAACCGGCAACAAGCTTTGCTTAGCTGGTTGGTCTTACCGGATATTTTGGCAAATAACGGCTTGCAAATGCACCAAAAATTGGCAGTTTTGGCTGAATGGAGTATTTGCCACTATTTGCCATTTATCATCAGGATTTTTTACCGGCCGGTTTCTACCGGTAAAACCGGCGGCGGAACACTTTTTGCAACGGGGTACCCACTGCCAACCTTGTGCCTTATCACCATTGCCACTGAACATTCCACGCATCGCTGAGACCGATTACGGATTAATAGGCGACATCACCCTGTTATTGTAATACTGCAGGCATTTACAAAGTTGCAGGGCTGGTATGTTTGTACCAAAGCATTACGCAGTAGAGCTGGAGCGCCCGTAAATCGTCACACTATGGCATCGATCGTACCCTCGGCCTCGTAGATTCGATGCGGCCGCTGGGTGTCAGCGGTGAGGCCGCTGGGTGTGAGCGGTGCGGCCGCTGGGTGTGAGCGGTAAGGCCGCTGGGTGTGAGCGGTGCGGCCGCTGGGTGTGAGCGGTGCGGCCGCTGGGTGTGAGCGGTGCGGCCGCTGGGTGTGAGCGGTGCGGCCGCTGGGTGTGAGCGGTGCGGCCGCTGGGTGTGAGCGGTGCGGCCGCTGGGTGTGAGCGGTGCGGCCGCTGGGTGTGAGCGGTGCGGCCGCTGGGTGTGAGCGGTGCGGCCGCTGGGTGTGAGCGGTGCGGCCGCTGGGTGTGAGCGGTGCGGCCGCTGGGTGTGAGCGGTGCGGCCGCTGGGTGTGAGCGGTGCGGCCGCTGGGTGTGAGCGGTGCGGCCGCTGGGTGTGAGCGGTAAGGCCGCTGGGTGTCAGCGGTGAGGCCGCTGGGTGTGAGCGGTAAGGCCGCTGGGTGTGAGCGGTAAGGCCGCTGGGTGTGAGCGGTGCGGCCGCTGGGTGTGAGCGGTGCGGCCGCTGGGTGTGAGCGGTGCGGCCGCTGGGTGTCAGCGGTGAGGCCGCTGGGTGTCAGCGGTAAGGCCGCTGGGTGTGAGCGGTGCGGCCGCTGGGTGTGAGCGGTAAGGCCGCTGGGTGTGAGCGGTGCGGCCGCTGGGTGTGAGCGGTGCGGCCGCTGGGTGTCAGCGGTAAGGCCGCTGGGTGTGAGCGGTGCGGCCGCTGGGTGTGAGCCGAAGTCAGTGGACAAATTGCTCTAGTGTAATAAACTATATTTATTCAAAATGTTCCATATATCGCTCAGTTCAATGCAGCACAGGCCACAGGATATCTTTGTATGTGATTATGAGACTTAATGAGACGCAATGTAGATGAAGTCATTCTCAGCAATAACCGAGAGTTGGACGTTTACTCAGCGCTCTGCGAAGAGTCGAGATAGAAAACAATGCAAGCTACGAAAAAAGTCACATCGCAATCACGGATGACATCTCCGATGGACACAAGCCAGCTTTGCTTCGCATAGTTTTACAAACTGCATACGCTACCTAGTACCTCAACAGCTACCAAACAGTGGCCTGGCCTTTATGCTTTGGATCGGAAGCAGTGCCTCACCAGTCACGGAAGGCTCACCAGTCACGGAAGGCTGGTGGCGCCAACTGCATTGGATGATGACAGCAACGCTTAGCAACAAGCCAAGGCCACCCGACGTGGCCAAGGTGAAACGTGCCCATTCGACGCGTCCGTGCAACCCATGCAACCAACTCCCCTCTGCATCCGGCACCCCCAATCCGGTCAGGAGACTCGGTGTGAGGAGGACCGAGTATGTTTCGAGCGGATAGCTCCTGGTGCCGCCACGAGCTCAGCGGATAGCTCCCGGTGCCGCCACGAGCTCAGCGGATAGCTTCCGGTGCCGCCACAAGCTCAGTGGATAGCTCCCGGTGCCGCCACGAGCTCAGCGGATAGCTCCCGGCGTCGCCACGAGCTCAGCGGATAGCTCCCGGCGCCGCCACGAGCTCAGCGGATAGCTCCCGGTGCCGCCACGAGCTCAGCGGATAGCTCCCGGCGCTGCCACGAGCTCAGCGGTCGAGCACCACATGCTAGGACCACAGCTCTGTCCATAAGCGAGCTAGTCTCGTGGGAAAGAGCAGTTTCGCGATGCACACTGGTCAGTGGCCTCTGGGCAAAAATGGAGCGGACGTTAGCAGAGAGGGGGAGACGTTCGATCGTGACATAAGCGGCCTTGAACCCAGCAACTGCAGTGGGGAGCGACAGCCTTGGCCAGCCATGCATCACTGGATTATAGGGGGATGATATAACAAAAACTAAATGCTAACAGCATCACCAGCAGAATGTAACGAATTACTTTATATTCAAACCTGGTATAAGGTCCAGTAAACAATTCGGACAATATGTTCCAAGTGTTATCACCCCAATGTTTGAAGAAACAAATTTTATAAATAAAAATATTACTTTTTAATTTAATTTTCTTGCTCAATAATGCAAACAATCTACCAAGAAATAAGTAATAATACAACACTAAAACCTCCGGCCATCAACACATCAAAAGAGAAACAAATAAAGGGGTTAGGCTTGGTCTTGTTCAACTTATACTGTAGGTAATGATTGGGTGTTAGCCCGCGCACTGCAGGGGGTTTGCACCGAACACGACTGCAGGGGGGTGATTTCAGCCCCCCGTGAAATATCGAAAACTACGCTACGTAGCGACAAGCGGAAACGGCATTTGATAGCTTGATACAAGTTCTATCGAAAGTATTTCAGTATTTTTTAAGTCAGGCCAAAATTGAGGTCACCAGAGGTCATCAAAGGTCAATTTTTCCATTTTTTTTTCTCCTGTTTTAGGATATCGCTCCAGAAATTACCATATATCTCGGAACCTATGCTAGTAAGAAACAAACGGAAAAAGCGAACGTCAGTCAGTGAAATTTTCAATCGACGAGGTGTCCTCAAATTTGATCTCAGGTCAATATTTGAGGCTCCAGAGGTCAAAAAAGGATTTTTTGTTTTCAAAATAGTTTTTCGCTATTAACTTTTTACTTAATAAAGATAACGAAAAACTGTTTACGCCATTGTGTTTATCTCGTCAAGGCGCTTTGAATGATAAACATGGTGACCTTGTTAAGTCAACTTAAAAATTTGACCTAAGGTAAAGGTCAAGTGGTGACCCAAGTAGGGCATGTTGCATATAGGAAGACGTGTCTCGACGAGACAAACACATTGCTGTCTGTTTTACTTCTCTATCTGCATTATGTCGGGAGTTATTGACAAGAAAGTGATGGTGACCCCCATAGGGATCACTGAACAAAACTTACACTTGGATCATCAAGAATATCCTATAACATGATCTAGAAGTAATTGGACTAATATCATGCATATCCTTGAAATAGGAAGCATTTGTATATTTCCCCTTTGATTTACTATGGGGAGGTTACGAAATTCGACAGATATCAAAATTCCGAGATATACGAATTGTAAGTACTTATGCCCTCATGACATCCTGTAAGTTTCAAACTGATCGGTGAGAAACTCTGGCCTTGGCACAACTGCAAACATTTTTGGAGGTGGGGTCACTTGACCTGGTCTGGTGACCTGACCCGAGATGACCAGAGGTTATTTTTATCTTCAAAATGTGCGCAATTGATGTCCTAACAGGTGTCAAAAAAAAATCCTGCACGAGCTAAAGTGAGATTGTTGGCCAAGGTCAAGGTCAAGGTCAGGTCACAAAAGGTCACTATGCTCAAAATATCTACGAAAGTCATGCAACACATGCTCTAAGAGTTATTTTCCACGTATAATTCGATAGTGATTATACCACCTGACTTCATTTGATTGACATCTGACTTGATTATTTCATAGAAGAAAACAAAAATGATGGGTCATTTAAGTAAATGTCAATGTCTGGTCAAGTTCAGGTCACAGGTCAAAATTGTTAATTGTGAAATCTAAACAAAAAAGCCAAGTTGCTAGACAAGTTTTGTCTCAGAATTACAGTGGTGGCATTTATTTTGTCTATCTAGTCAATAAAAGCCAAAAACACAATTAAAAAATATGCGTCATAAGTTACCCATACTTTAGATGTAATAAGTCAGTCAAAAATGGGAGATATCAGTTTTAAATTTGGCATGGTAGTTACCTAGGTATGGTTCTCAGACATATCTTAAATTTCACAAATCTGAGATGGCCAGTTTTTAGCCATGTCACGAAATTCGCTATAGCGAGAAAAAAATGAGGATTTTTTTTTACAATTTTGCACACAAGACGTGAACATAATGTATAAGAAGATACCCAAAGTTTCATGTTGATAGCCCTATTAGTTTTTCAGCTATAGCGAAAATTTATCAGGGGGGCGTTAAACGCTCCCCCCAGTCAATAGCGGGTTAACCTTGACACACACAAGTGGTACGCCTGTCCAATTAGGTAAAAGTCCAATCTTTGAACCTGTGTCCTAGCATTGCAAAAATTTGGGTAGAAAATGACACCCTATGATACTATTTTCCACTCTTTTTCTGAGTTTTACTGTCAATTTTACAATCCATATTCTAAAATGTATTGGATAACTGCAACTCTGATAATGATTGATGATTGATGGGGACAGCCTGTGCTAGTATGCAAAAGTGGCAAGTTTTGAAGAGATCTCATTGGGGCAGGGTTGGCACCAACACATCAAAATTATGGCAGCTTTTGAAATTTTGGGGCAGCATTTGAAATTTGGGTGCACCTTTGGGATTTTGGGGCAGCGTTTTACATTTTGGGGCAGCAGTAACAATTTACTGATTCACACTGATAAAACGTGATTGTGAAGACACCGACCCCACCTCTCCCCCTCCCTCCTTTTTCTTTTCATGCTATCAGAATGTAGACAATACCAATGCACAGTGCTTTAGTGCATTAGTACTGTTTACATTCTGATAGCATGAAAAATCTGAGGTTGGCACATGTCCGGAGTTACAGCAGTTTACCCTATTTACCAGGTTCCTTCAGTGTGGGGCAGACCATTTTTTATTTATAAAAAATATCTATAACTTGACTGAATGTTTTTGAATGGATGGATTTCCGAGGTCAGGCCCTGCGCTAAGCATAGCTTGTTGCGCAGGCCCTGACCCCACCACCTGATCAAGAAATTCCTGGCGTCCAGCAGAATTTAGAAACAAAAGTTGTATGTGCCTGACATACCTGGACACGGTCCGCCCCACCCTCTGATATCAACTGACCTTGAGGGTGACCGCTGCCACCGGCCACAGGCCATCCCAGTCAGGGGCAGATAGCGAGCGCCGAAGCGACTCAAACCTGGGCTGCCACTACCTGGTGAGGTCAGAAGTCTGGCGCTCTCCCGACTGAGCTACAGGGGCAGACTCTACAGGGACCATGTCCAAGTATGCTTGGGCTTTCTTTTATTTAAAATTAGCACACAATCACAATGACAGCTTCACCATGGGAAATACTTACCAAGAAAGATGTAAATACGCTGAACGCCTGTCTTCTTCTCAGCAAGTTCGAGGTATTCTGTGAACTTGTTCTTTTTATTCAAGAATTGCTCAAGCTCAGCCTTGTAATGCTGCAACTTCGCTGCCATGGTAACGTTCTCCTAATGAGCACTTGAAACTAAGTCCTGAGAATATATGGCGGATAAGACACGAATATTGCTATCACCTGGGTACAACCGACTCACAAACCAACAGAAGTCAAAGGAGTTAAAAGGCAGTCGCACACGAAAGAAGTCATTTATTATTACCATATCTACAACGGAACATTTTGGTCCTATTACGTCATAACGCATGACCAATGATGGCCTTTATCATGTAATTGAAAGACGTTCCATAGATACTCGTGCTCATCTTTAAATTTGCTTATGATCAAATCATCAAATCTCGTCATGGTCTCTACTCTCTAGGATGTGATCATGAGCAGTTCAATGACCTCAAAGTAGGTGATCCTCATTGGGTCATTGGATACTTACTTTGCTATGGGCGAGGCTGTTTGAACTTTTGAAGATAACAAAATGAATTAAATTGTTGCGTTGCATGACGAATCAATTCCTGAGCTCTACCAATCATGAAAGTTTGTTATAGACTCGACATTACGCCTCTTGTCCATAACGAACTTTAATCATTTGACTCGCGCATGAATATATATTCATGAACGGGAGAATGGTGTGTATATCTATGGACTATGGTGGTGTGCGTTCACTGATTTGACGTCAATAACATATTACTGTTTCGGTACATTTGAGTAATCACGAATATTGCATGGAGAGTACTCTACTACATCAATCTCTATCACATTCAAACTCTAGCACGTGAGGTATCGACTCGAAAGTTGAAGTGCAAGGGGCTAAACAATATACAATATGAGGGCGTGACGATGAATAGAGACCACCAAGAGAACATCTGAATTGGTGCCAGTGACGTCAGAGCAATCACAACATAGACCAGGTAGTTCTACCCAAAGCGATCTACCTTGAAGCCGGCCGTTTACCGGCCTCGAGGCGAAACCGCCCTACGCCGGTTTCGTCTCATCAAGCCATATTTGTCCAAATCTCTCATCCACTGACATCCGGTGCATTCCATGTCACATTGCACAAGAAAAACCCAAGGCCAATATAGGAGGTAGAGTCATCCGGCGATTCTACAGAATCGAACGTCAAAGCGTGACATATTCGGGTCCATCGGCCTCCTCCGCCATTGCAGTTAATGCTATTTTGGGATAAATAGATACCCGCTAGCTCAAAAAGTAAAACTGTTACGTAAAAGGAAAAGGCAGCGTTGGAAAGCTCAAAACAAGCTTTCCCCAAAACACGCTTTGGGGGGGGGGGGGGGGGGGGGGCAGTTGCCCCCAACCCCCCCCCCCCCCAAAAAAAACAGCCGAGGGGCCCTTTGTGTTTGGCAGGGGCTGCGGATTCCAAGGGAAGGCAAAGGGGGCCTCTGGACGCCTGAAGGGGCACTGGCTGCCTGAGGGAGCGCTCTGGCCGCCTGAGGGGGCGCTCTGGCTTCATGAGGGGCGCTCTGGCAACCTGAGGGGGCGCTCTGGCAAGGCTATGTAAACCAGGTAGACCGCTCCGGCCGAAAAAGTGGCGACAACTCGTAATTTAGTTGCAACGACCCCACAGCTGCTGTGACGCGGATGAGGGTCTCGCGGCCGGCCGGCCGGTCGCCTACGTAGGGTTAACGCGTAGACTCCTCCCGCTTTTTTGTCGCTTGGTTCCTTTGTTTGTCGGCTGATTTTTAAACTTAAGATGTCTATCTACCACAAATTAAGCGTTGTATTGGGTGCCGTTGCGAAAATTGCAATCCGACCCAAACTTTTTAAGTTATGGGCCGGAACAGTTTGCTGCTCGGTGATTCCGGCCGGCAGCGTACTCCCCCCGTTTTTTTCCCGCTTGGTTCCTTCGTTTACTGGCCGATTGTTACACTTAAGATGTCTATATACCACAAATTAAGCGATGTATTGGATGACTTTGGGAAAATCGCAATGCAACCCAATTTTGTTTTTAAAGTTATGGGCCGACAAATTCCACTGACCGGCGATTCCGGCCGGACCGCCGTACGTAAAACGCCAACGCGCACGTTCCTCCGGTGTGTGTCGTCTGATTTCTTCATTTGCCGACCTATTGTTACAATTAAGATAACAATCTGTCACAAATTGAACGATGTATCTTATGCCGTTAAGAAAATTGTCATCGGACTCAAACTATTTACATTTTGGGCCGGCAAAGTTAACCATCCTTTGGCTCACGATGGCAGACCAGACAGCCACCACATACAATACTCAAACAGTGATAACACTCAAATAGTCTGAATTTAAATCATGCGGCCCATATTATGGCTAAGGAAAAATTGCACTAGGCTTACCTGATAAATCAAACAAAGTTGCTGATATAACAATTGACAATTTGCGATGATAACGTCTGACAGTTCTTGGCAAAGGCCAAAGCATACCCACAAAATAGATATTCTCATTTTTTGACGAGTTTCATGAAAATCTGATTAGATAAGTCGATTGTCAAATGCATTCAAGCAATTCAAAGTAACTGTTTAAAATTACACTTCCCGCCCGCGTCTCCGCACCACACCATCCCGCCCGCTCACCGCGTCTCCAGCCGACGCCGGCCCACCAGGCGCCGCCATTGGCGGATCCAGAACGGTGGTGGTGGGGGGGAGGGGAACGTTTTTTTTTTGGGGGGGGGGATTCCATAAAGTCTCACACAATTCTGAAAACTCATCGGATTTCGCTTGCTTATGCATTGATAGCTGATTTAAAACAAACTTTCCTTAGTAAAAGTTATTTGGATTTTGTTCTATATCAGGAAATGTGTCAATTTTGCGCCTATTTCAGGTTTGTCGGGGGGAGGGGCATGGCCGCCATACCCTCCCCCCTCCCCCTGGATCCGCTAGTGGGTGCCGCGGCGAGACGCAATGTGTTTTTGCCTCTGGAGACCAGTGCAGAAAATCCGAGATCTTTGGTCACAGCCCAGTCACGGCCACGGCATGAGCTGGCAAGTCACAGCTTTAGTCACGGCGCTGTAATGCTAACCCTATGGCGCTGGCCTCGCCAGTCACAGCTTCAGTCACGGCCGTGACTAGGTCTGTTCCCAGCGCTGGGAATCTGGGAACATAATTCTGCAACTCTAGTTGCCTGGCAATGGGGCGCTGTACGTGGCAGGAGCTCTGCCGCCCCGTGCGGTCTCTAAATAGTAAATACGTCGCGTTACATCGCATCAGAATTAATTGACCTTTCACATATACTTTTGTATAACTCTCAACGTTTTCTCAAACTAGGAAAAGTCCTCGAAAAGCTCCTAGACACCCATGCCCTCCGCACGGCGCCATGCAATTAACGTTACGTAAGCAAATGATGTTCGGCTATACTGACCCTCATCCTCGTCATCAGCCGTCGACCAATGAGCGTGGAGAGTATCGGACGCTGATTGGCCAAAAAGCTGTTGGCAGCCAAACCTGGCTCATGCGCAGATGCGTGAACAAGACGAAGCTGCGGACGTTGCTAATATTTGTCGCACATTTTCCCCATGTTAAATATGCGGAGCGGATCCCCCTGCGCTCTGGTCGCCTGAAGAGGCGCTCTGGCCGCCTGAGGAGGCGCTCTGGCCGCTTGAGGGGGCGCTCTGGCCGCATGAGGGGGCGCTCTGGCCACCTGAGGGGGCGCTCTGGCCACCTGAGGGGCGCTCTGGCTGCCTGAGGGGGAGCTCTGGCTGCCTGAGGGGGAGCTCTGGCTGCCTGAGGGGAGCTCTGGCTGCCTGAGGGGGAGCTCTGGCTGCCTGAGGGGGAGCTCTGGCTGCCTGAGGGGGAGCTCTGGCTGCCTGAGGGGGAGCTCTGGCTGCCTGAGGGGGAGCTCTGGCTGCCTGAGGGGGAGCTCTGGCTGCCTGAGGGGGAGCTCTGGCTGCCTGAGGGGGAGCTCTGGCTGCCTGAGGGGGAGCTCTGGCTGCCTGAGGGGGAGCTCTGGCTGCCTGGGGGGAGCTCTGGCCGCCTGAGCGGGCGCTCTGGCTGCCTGAGGGGCGCTCTGGCTGCCCGAGGGGGCGCTCTGGCTGCCTGAGGGGGCGCTCTGGCTGCCTGTGTTTCAAGGCCTCATCTTACATGGATTTGAAAGATGTCCGTGAAGTTAGCCAACAGCCAACAAAACGGAAATTTGCAACGGCCGAATTTTTCGCCTAACATACGCATGTAGGTCAAGTCGCATACGAGGGTCACGAATCTGATGTTATTTTGAATGCCAAGATCATAGGTCAAGGTCAAATGCGTAAAGAAGGTTGTGCACCCTTATGTACCTTTTTACGGACAAACCGTACACCGCACGGCCTCGCAATGGCCACCATTCGAAAGAGCGGCACAAAATGAAGGTGGGGTTTTCCTCGGAATTTCGATTTAGGTCACCCAAGTTCACCCATCAAGGTCAAACTATCAAAATCAACCAAAATCGACCTTATGTACCTTTTTACGGACAAACGGTACACTGCGCGGCCTCGCAAAGGCCACCATTCGTAAGAGCGGCACAAAATGAAGGTGGGGTTATCCTCGGAATTTCGATTTAGGTCACCCAAGGTCACCCATCAAGGTCAAACTATCAAAATCAATCAAAATCGACCATATGCACCTTTTTACGAATAAACGGTACACCGTACGGCCTCGCAATAGCCACCATTCGAAACAGCGGCTAAAAATGAAGGAAGGGTTTTCCTCGGAATTCCGATTTAGGTCACCCAAGGTCATCCATCAAGGTCAAACTACCAAAATCAATCAAAATCGACCTCATGTACCTTTTTACGGATAAACGGTACACCGTATGACCTCGCAATGGCCACCATTCGAAACAGCGGCTCAAAATGAAGGTGGGGTTTTCCTCGGAATTTCGATTTAGGTCACCCAAGGTCATTCATCAAGGTCAAACTATCAAAATCAATCAAAATCGACCTTATGTACCCTTTTACAGACAAACGGTGCTTTGCATGGTTTTTATATGGCACCATTCGAAAGAGCGCCTCAAAATGAAGGTGGGGGTTTTCCTCGGAATTTCGATTAAGGTCATCTAAGGTCACCCATCAAGGTCAAACTATCAAAATCAACCAAAATCGACCTTATGTACCTTTTTACGGATAAACAGTGCCTTGCACGTTTTTTTAATGGCACCATTCGAAAGAGCGCCTCAAAATGAAGGTGGGGTTTTCCTCTGAATTTCTATTTAGGTCACCCAAGGTCACTCATCAAGGTCAAACTATCAAAATCAATCAAAATCGACCTTATGCACCTTTTTAAGAATGAACGGTACACCGTACGGCCTCGCAATGGCCACCATTCGAAAGAGCGCCTCAAAATGAAGGTGCAGTTTTCCTCGGAATTTCGATTTAGGTCACCCAAGGTCATCCATCAAAGTCAACCTATCAAAATCAATCAAAATCGACCTTATGTACCCTTTTACGGACAAACGGTGCTTTGCATGTTTTTTATATGGCACCATTCGAAAGGGCGCTTCAAAATCAAGGCGGAGTTTCCCTCGGAATTTCGATTAAGGTCATCCAAGGTCACCCATCAAGGTCAAACTATCAAAATCAATCAAAATCGACCTTATGTACCTTTTTACAGACAAACGGTGCTTTGCACGGTTTTTTAAATGGCACCATTCGAAAGAGCGCCTCAAAATGAAGGTGGAGTTTTCCTCGGCATTTCGATTAAGGTCATCCAGGGTCACCCATCAAGGTCAAACTATCAAAATCAATCAAAATCGACCTTATGTACCTTTTTACGAATAAACTGTATACCATACGGCCTCGCAATGGCCACCATTCGAAACAGCGGCTCAAAATGAAGGAGGGGTTTTCCTCGGAATTTCGATTTAGGTCACCCAAGGTCATCCATCAAGTTTAAACTATCAAAATCAATCAAAATCGACCTTATGTACCTTTTTACGGATCAACGGTACACCGTATGGCCTCGCAATGCCTACCATTCGAAACAGCGGCTCAAAATGAAGGTGGGGTTTTCCTCGGAATTTCAATTTAGGTCACCCAAGGTCGCCCATCAAGGTCAAACTATCAAAATCAATCAAAATCGACCTTATGTACCCTTTTACGGACAAACGGTGCTCTACACGGTTTTTTTAAATGGCACCATTCGAAAGAGCGCCTCAAAATGAAAGTGGGGTTTCCCTCGGAATTTCGATTAAGGTCACCCAAGGTCACCCATCATGGTCAAACTATCAAAATCAATCAAAATCGACCTTATGTACTTTTTTACGGACAAACGGTGTTTTGCACATTTTTTGTAATGGCATCATTCGAAAGAGCGCCTCAAAATGAAGGTGGAGTTTTCCTCTGAATTTTTATTTAGGTCGCCCAAGGTCACCCATCAAGGTCAAACTATCAAAATCAATCAAAATCGACCTGATGTACCTTTTTACGGACCAACGGATCAGGTCGGATCGGATCACAAACGGATTTTGATAGTTTGACCTTTATGGGTGACCTTGAATGACCTAAATACAATTCCGAGGAAAACCCCACCTTCATTTTAAGGCGCTCTTTCGAATGGTGTCATTTTAAAAAAACGTGCAAAGTACCGTTTTTCCGTAAAAAGGTACATAAGGTCGATTTGGGTTGATTTTGATAGTTTGACCTATATGGGTGACCTTGGGTGACCTAAATCGAAATTCTGAGGGAAGTCCCACCTTCATTTTTAGGCGCTCTTTCGAATGGTGTCATTAAAAAAACGTGCAAAGCACCGTTTGTCCGTAAAAAGGTACATAAGGTCGATTTTGGTTGATTTTTATAGTTTGACCTTCATGGGTGACCTTGGGTAACCTTAATCGAAATTCCGAGGAAAACCCCACCTTCATTTTGAGGCGATCTTTCGAATGGCGCCATTTAAAAAGCCGTGCAAAGCACCGTTTGTCCGTAAAAAGGTACATAAGGTCGATTTTGATTGATTTTGATAGTTTGACCTTTATGGGTGACCTTGGGTGACCTAAATCCAAATTCTGAGGAAAACCACACCTTCATTTTGTGCCGCTCTTTCGAATGGTGGCCATTGCGAGGCCGTGCGGTGTACCGTTTGTCCGTAAAAAGGTACATAAGGTCGATTTTGGTTGATTTTGATAGTTTGACCCTGATGGGTGACCTTGGGTGACCTAAATAGAAATTCCGAGCAAAATCCCGCCTACATTTTGTGCCGCTCTTTCGAATGGTGGCCATTGCGAGACCGTGCGGTGTACCGTTTGTCCGTAAAATGGTACATAAGGTCGATTTTGGTTGATTTGGATAGTTTGACCTTGATGGGTGACCTTGGGTGACCTAAATCGAAATTCTGAGGAAAACCACACCTTCATTTTGAGGCGCTCTTTCGAATGGTGCCAATTAAAAAGCCGTGCAAAGCACCGTTTGTCCGTAAAAAGGTACATACGGTCGAATTTGGTTTATTTTGATAGTTTGACCTTGGTGGGTGATCTTGGGCGACCTTAATCGAAATTCGGAGGAAAACCCCACCTTCATTTTGAGGCGCTCTTTTGAATGGTGCCATTTAAAAAGCCGTGCAAAGCACTGTTTGTCCGTAAAAAGGTACATCAAGTCGATTTTGATTGATTTTGATAGTTTGACCTTCATGAGTGACCTTGGGTGACTTAAATCGAAATTCCGAGGAAAACCCCACCTTCATTTTGAAGCGCTCTTTCGAATGGTGTCATTAAAAAAGCCGTGCAAAGCACTTCTTCTCCGTAGAAAGGTACATAAAGTCGATTTTGATTGATTTTGATAGTTTGACCTTTATGGGTGACCTTGGGTGACCTAAATCGAAATTCCGAGGAGGCCACATCTTCATTTTGTGCTGCTCTTTCGAATGGTAGCCATTGCGAGGCCGTGCGGTGTACCGTTTGTCCGTAAAAAGGTACATAAGGTCGATTTTGGTTGATTTTGATAGTTTGACCTTGATGGATTGACCTTGGGTGATCTAAATAGAAATTCGGAGGAAACGCCACCATCATTTTGTGCCGCTCTTACGAATGGTGCCATTTAAAAAGTCGTGCAAAGCACCGTTTGTCCGTAAAAAGGTACATAAAGTCGATTTTGATTGATTTTGATAGTTTGACCTTGTTGGGTGACCTTGGGTGACCTAAATAGAAATTCCGAGGAAAATCCCACCTTCATTTTGTGCCGCTCTTTCGAATGGTAGCCATTGCGAGAACGTGCGGTGTACCGTTTGTCTGTAAAAAGGTACATAAGGTCGATTTTAGTTGATTTCGATAGTTTGACCTTGATGGGTGACCTTGGATGACCTAAATCGAAATTCCGAGGAAAACCCCACCTTCATTTTGTGCCGCTCTTTCGAATGGTTGCCATTGCGAGGCCGTGCGGTGTACCGTTTGTCCGTAAAAGGTACATAAGTGTACACAACCTTCTTTACGCATTTGACCTTGACCTATCACCTTGGTATTAAAAATAACATCAGATTCGTGACCCTCGTATGCGACTTGACCGACATCTGTATTTTAGGCGAAAAACTCGGCCGTTGCAAATTTCCGTTTTGATGGCTGTTGGCTAACTTCACGGACATATTTGAAAGGAAATAGTATCCGTTCACGAAAACACATGCTAGTTTGGATCAAGCAATATGCCAAACGTTTATATTTGATACATAAAAGCGTATACTTCAACAGACCATAATTTAGCAGACTTGTAAATTGTCAGGTAGAAGCAAGGTCGATTGAAACCCTGGCGGATCTTTAGATACAAATATATCATTTAATGATGAGCAAGGCAAGAAAACATTCCCTTTCGTTAGACAAAACGGTTGTTTTTATCTCTGCGAAATTAAAGTTTCATCCGATTCTATCCAGTTTATGAAACACTTGTTTATGTTCTACATCGAATTTTATGTGACGTTTCACGCATCCCTATTTCAAAGACAGAATAAACCATAAAATATATTAGAAACGCTTTGTGAAAAAAAATTGGATACTTTAGAATGGTTTTGTTAAGAACGTTTTTTTTTGTCAGCGTTCGTACGTGTTGTTGGAACGTCTTTTTATCAGTATATTTTTGGGATCCGTTGGAACGGTTTCGTTAGAACGTTTTTTTTTTCAGCCTTCGTACCTGTTGTTGGCACTGCTTTGCTTCGTATATTTTGACAATGCGAGGGGCGGGGCCGATGGGGCCGCATTTGGAAGCGTTCGTACGCGGATCCATTGAAACGTTTTTTCTTCTCTCGTTAGAAAGTTTTTTCTTCAGTGTTCTATCAAAATCAACCAAAATCGACCTTATGTACCTTTTACGGACAAACGGTGCTTTGCACGTTTTTTTTTTAAAAATGACACCATTCGAAGAGCGCATCAAAATGAAGGTGTGGTTTTCCTAGGAATTTCGATTTAGGTCACCCAAGGTCACCCATCAAGGTCAAACTATCAAAATCAATCAAAATCGGCCTTATGTACGTTTTTACGGACAAACGGTGCTTTGCACGGTTTTTATATGGCACTATTCGAAAGAGCGCCTCAAAATGAAGGTGGGATTTTCCTCGGAATACCGAATTAGGTCACCCAAGGTCACCCATCAAGGTCAAACTATCAAAATCAATCAAAATCGACCATATGTACCTTTTTACGAATAAACGGTACACCGTACGGCCTCGCAATGGCCACCATTCGAAACAGCGGCTCAAAATGAAGGAGGGGCTTTCCTCGGAATTTCTATTTTGGTCACCCAAGGTCATCCATAAAGGTCAAACTATCAAAATCAATCAAAATCGAATTTATGCACCTTTTTACAGACAAACGGTGCTTTGCACGTTTTTTTTTTAAAATGGCACCATTCGAAAGAGCGCCTCAAAATGAAGGTGGAATTTTCCTCGGAATTTCGATTAAGGTCATCCAAGGTCACCCATCAAGGTCAAAATATCAAAATCAATCAAAATCGACCTTATGTACCTTTTTACGAATAAACGGTACACCGTACGGCCTCGCAATGGCCACCATTCGAAACAGCGGCTCAAAATGAAGGAGGTGTTTTCCTCGGAATTTCGATTTAGGTCACCCAAGGTCATCCATGAAGTTCAAACTATCAAAATCAATCAAAATCGACCTTATGTACCTTTTTACGGATCAACGGTACACCGTATGGCCTCACAATGGCCACCATTCGAAACAGCGGCTCAAAATGAAGGAGGAGTTTTCCTTGGAATTTCTATTTTGGTCACCCAAGGTCATCCATCAAGGTCAAACTATCAAAATCAATCAAAATCGACCTGATGTACCTTTTTACGGACAAACGGTGCTTTGCACAGTTTTTTTTAAAAAAAAATGGCACCATTCGAAAGAGCGCCTCAAAATGAAGGTGGAGTTTTCCTCTGAATTTTGATTTAGGTCGCTCAAGGTCACCCATCAAGGTCAAACTATCAAAATCAATCAAAATCGACCTGATGTACCTTTTTACGGACAAACGGATCAAGTCGGATCGGATCACAAACGGATTTTGATAGTTTGACCTTTATAGGTGACCTTGGGTGACCTAAATCGAAATTCCGAGGAAAACCCCACCTTCATTTTGAGGCGCTCTTTCGAATGGTGTCACTTAAAAAAACGTGCAAATCACCGTTTGTCCGTAAAAAGGTACATAAGGTCGATTTCGGTTGATTTTGATATTTTGACCTTGATGGGTGACCTTGGGTGACCTTAATCGAAATTCGGAGGAAAATTCCACCTTCATTTTTAGGCGCTCTTTCGAATGGTGCCATTTAAAAAGCCGAGCAAAGCACCGTTTGTCCGTACAAAGGTACATAAAGTCGATTTTGATTGATTTTGATACTTTGACCTTCATGGGTGACCTTGGGTGACCTAAATATAAATTCCGAGGAAAACCTCACCTTCATTTTGTGCCGCTCTTTCGATTGGTGGCCATTGCGAGGCCGTGCGGTGTACCGTTTGTCCGTAAAAAGGTACATAAGATCGATTTTGGTTGATTTTGATAGTTTGACCTTGATGGGTGACCTTGGGTGACCTAAATCGAAATTCAGAGGAAAACCCCACCTTCATTTTGGGGCGCTCTTTCGAATGGTGTCATTTTAAAAAAAAACGTGCAAAGCACCGTTTGTCCGTAAAAAGGTACATAAGGTCGATTTCGGTTGATTTTGATAGTTTGACCTTGATGGGTGACCTTGGGTGACCTTAATCGAAATTCGGAGGAAAACCCCACCTTCATTTTGAGGCGCTCTTTCGAATGGTGCCATTTAAAAAGCCGAGCAAAGCACCGTTTGTCCGTAAAAAGGTACATAAAGTCGATTTTGATTGATTTCGATACTTTGACTTTTATGGGTGACCTTGGGTGACCTAAATATAAATTCCGAGGAAAACCCCACCTTCATTTTGTGCCGCTCTTTCGAATGGTGGCCATTGCGAGGCCGTGCGGTGTACCGTTTGTCCGTAAAAAGGTACATCAGATCGATTTTGGTTGATTTTGATAGTTTGACCTTGATGGGTGACCTTGGTTGACCTAAATCGAAATTCAGAGGAAAACCCCCACCTTCATTTTGAGGCGCTCTTTCGAATGGTGTCATTTAAAAAAAACGTGCAAAGCACCGTTTGTCCGTAAAAAGGTACATAAGGTCGATTTTGGTTGATTTTGATAGTTTGACCTTGATGGGTGACCTTGGGTGACCTAAATAGAAATTCCGAGGAAACGCCACCTTCATTTTGTGCCGCTCTTTCGAATGGTGCAATTTAAAAAGTCGTGCAAAGCACCGTTTGTCCGTAAAAAGGTACATAAAGTCGATTTTGATTGATTTGGATAGTTTGACCTTTATGGGTAACCTTGGGTAACCTAAATATAAATTCCGAGGAAAACCCCACCTTCATTTTGTGCCGCTCTTTCGAATGGTGGCCATTGCGAGGCCGTGCGGTGTACCGTTTATCCGTAAAAAGGTATATAAGGTCGATTTTGGTTGATTTTGATAGTTTGACCTTGATGGGTGACCTTGGGTGACCTATATAGAAATTTGGAGGGAACGCCACCTTCATTTTGTGCCGCTCTTTCGAATGGTGCCATTCAAAAAGTCGTGCAAAGCACCGTTTGTCCATAAAAAGGTACATAAAGTTGATTTTGATTGATTTTGATAGTTTGACCTTTTTGGGTGACCTTGGATGACCTAAATAGAAATTCCGAGGAAAACCCCACCTTCTTTTTGTGCCGCTCTTTCGAATGGTGGCCATTGCGAGGCCGTGCGGTGTACCGTTTGTCCGTAAAAGGTACATAAGGGTACACAACCTTCTTTACGCATTTGACCTTGACCTATCACCTTGGTATTAAAAATAACATCAGATTCGTGACCCTCGTATGCGACTTGACCTACATGCATATTTTAGGCGAAAAATTCGGCCGTTGCAAATTTCCGTTTTGTTGACTGTTGGCTAACTTCACGGACATATTTGAAAGGAAATAGTATCCGTTCGCGAAAACACATGCTAGTTTGGATCAAGCAATATGCTAAACGTTTATATTTGATACACAAAAGCATATACTTCAAAATACCATAATTTAGCAGACTTGTAAATTGTCAGGTAGAAGCAATGTCGATTGAAACCCTGGCGGATCTTTAGATACAAATATATCATTTAATGATCAGCAAGGCAAGAAAACATTCCCTTTGGTTAGACAAAACGGTTGTTTATATCTATGCGAAGTTAAAGTTTCATCCGATTCTATCCAGTTTATGAAACACTTGTTTATGTTCGACTTCGAATTTTATGTGACGTTTCACGCACCCCTATTTCAAAGACAGGATAAACCATAAAATATATTACAAACGCTTTGTGAAAAAAAATTGGATACATTAGAATGGTTTTGTTAAGAACGTTTTTGTTTTGTCAGCGTTCGTACGTGTTGTTTGAACGTCTTTTTATCAGTATATTTTTGGGATCCGTTGGAACGGTTTCGTTAGAACGTTTTTTTTTCAGCCTTCGTACCTGTTGTTGGCACGGCCTTGCTTCGTATATTTTGACAATGCAAGGGGCGGGGCCGATGGGGCCGCATTTGGAAGCGTTCGTACGCGGATCCGTTGAAACGTTTTTTCTTCTCTCGTTAGGACGTTTTTTCTTCAGTGTTCTATCGAAATCAACCAAAATCGACCTTATGTACCTTTTACGGACAAACGGTGCTTTGCACGTTTTTTTAAAATGACACCATTCGAAGAGTGCCTCAAAATGAAGGTGTGGTTTTCCTCGTAATTTCGATTTAGGTCACCCAAGGTCACCCATCAAGGTCAAACTATCAAAGTCAGTCAAAATCGGCCTTATGTACGTTTTTACGGACAAACGGTGCTTTGCACGGTTTTTTATATGGCACTATTCGAAAGAACGCCTCAAAATGAAGGTGGGGTTTTCCTCGGAATTCCGAATTAGGTCACCCAAGGTCACCCATCAAGGTCAAACTATCAAAATCAATCAAAATCGACCATATGTACCTTTTTACGAATAAACGGTACACCGTACGGCCTCGCAATGGCCACCATTCGAAACAGCGGTTCAAAATGAAGGAGGGGTTTTCCTCGGAATTTCTATTTTCGTCACCCAAGGTCATCCATCAAGGTCAAACTATCAAAATCAATCAAAATCGACCTTATGTACCCTTTTACGGACAAACGGTGCTTTGCACGTTTTTTTTAAAGGACACCATTCGAAGAGCGCCTCAAAATGAAGGTGTGGTTTTCCTCGGAATTTCGATTTAGGTCACCCAAGGTCATCCATCAAGGTCAAACTATCAAAATCAATCAAAATCGGCCTTATGTACGTTTTTACGGACAAACGGTGCTTTGCACGGTTTTTTATATGGCACTCTTCGAAAGAGCGCCTCAAAATGAAAGTGGGATTTTCCTCGGAATTCCGAATTAGGTCACCCAAGGTCACCCATCAAGGTCAAACTATCAAAATCAATCAAAATCGACCTTATGTACCTTTTTACGGATCAACGGTACACCGTATGGCCTCGCAATGGCCACCATTCGATTCAGCGGCTCAAAATGAAGGTGGGGTTCCCTCGGAATTTCAATTTAGGTCACCCAAGGTCGCCCATCAAGGTCAAACTATCAAAATCAATCAAAATCGACCTTATGTACCCTTTTACGGACAAACGGTGCTCTACACGGTTTTTGAAATGGCACCATTCGAAAGAGCGCCTCAAAATGAAGGTGGGGTTTTCTTCGGAATTTCGATTAAGGTCACCCAAGGTCACCCATCAAGGTCAAACTATCAAAATAAATCAAAATCGACCTTATGTACTTTTTACGGACAAACGGTGTTTTGCACGTTTTTTTAAATGGCACCATTCGAAAGAGCGCCTCAAAATGAAGGTGGAGTTTTCCTCTGAATTTTGATTCAGGTCGCCCGAGGTCACCCATCAAGGTCAAACTATCAAAATCAATCAAAATCGACCTGATGTACCTTTTTACGGACAAACGGATCAAGTCGGATCGGATCACAAACGGATTTTGATAGTTTGACTTTTATGGGTGACCTTGGGTGACCTTAATCGAAATTCGGAGGAAAACCCCACCTTCATTTTGAGGCTCTCTTTCGGATGGTGCCATTTAAAAAGCCGTGCAAAGCACCGTTTGTCCGTAAAAAGGTACATCAAGTCGATTTTGATTGATTTTGATACTTTGACCTTTATGGGTGACCTTGGGTGACCTAAATATAAATTCCGAGGAAAACCCCACTTTCATTTTGTACCGCTCTTTCGAATGGTGGCCATTGCGAGGCCGTGCGGTGTACCGTTTGTCCGTAAAAAGGTACATAAGATCGATTTTGGTTGATTTTGATAGTTTGACCTTGATGAGTGACCTTGGGTGACCTAAATTGAAATTCAGAGGAAAACCCCCACCTTCATTTTGTGCCGCTCTTTCGAATGGTGCCATTTAAAAAGTCGTGCAAAGCACCGTTGGTCCGTAAAAAGGTACCTAAAGTAGATTTTGATTAATTTTGATAGTTTGACCTTTATGGGTGACCTTGGGTGACCGAAATATAAATTCCGAGGAAAACCCCACCTTCATTTTGTGCCGCTCTTTCGAATGGTGGCCATTGCGAGGCCGTGCAGTGTACCGTTTGTCCGTAAAAAGGTACATAAGGTCGATTTTGGTTGATTTGGATAGTTTGACCTTGATGGGTGACCTTGGGTGACCTAAATCGAAATTCCGAGGAAAACCCTTACCTTCATTTTGAGGCGCTCTTTCGAATGGTGTCATTTTTTTTTTAACGTGCAAAGCACCGTTTGTCCTTAAAAAGGTACATAAGGTTGATTTTGGTTGATTTTGATAGTTTGACCTTGATGGGTGACCTTGGGTGACCTAAATAGAAATTCGAAGGAAACGCCACTTTCATTTTGTGCCGCTCTTTCGAATGGTGCCATTTAAAAAGTCGTGCAAAGCACCGTTTGTCCGTAAAAAGGTACAAAATGTCGATTTTTATTGATTTTGATAGTTTGACCTTTATTGGTGACCTTGGGTTACCTAAATAGAAATTCCGAGAAAAACCCCACCTTCATTTTGAGGCGCTCTTTCGAATGGTGGCATTAAAAAAACGTGCAAAGCACCGTTTGTCCGTAAAAAGGTACATAATGTCGATTTTGGTTGATTTTGATAGTTTGACCTTGATGGGTGACCTTGGGTGACCTAAATCGAAATTCCGAGGGAAACCCCCACCTTCATTTTGAGGCGCTCTTTCGAATGGTGTCATTTTTTAACGTGCAAAGCACCGTTTGTCCTTAAAAAGGTACATAAAGTCGATTTTGATTGATTTTGATACTTTGACCTTTATGGGTGACCTTGGGTGACCTAAACAGAAATTTGGAGGAAACGCCACCTTCATTTTGTGCCGCTCTTTCGAATGGTGCCATTTAAAAAGTCGTGCAAAGCACCGTTTGTCCGTAAAAAGGTACATAAAGTCGATTTTGATTGATTTTGATAGTTTGACTTTTATGGGTGACCTTGGGTGACCTAAATAGAAATTCCGAGAAAATCGCACCTTCATTTTGAGGCGCTATTTCGAATGGTGGCCATTGCGAGGCCGTGCGGTGTACCGTTTGCCCGTAAAAGGCACATAAGGGTACACAACCTTCTTTACGCATTTGACCTTGACCTATCACCTTGGTATTACAAATAACATCAGATTCGTGACCCTCGTATGCGACTTGACCTACATGCGTATTTTAGGCGAAAAATTCGGCCGTTGCAAATTTCCGTTTTGTTGGCTGTTGGCTAACTTCACGGACATATTTGAAAGGAAATAGTATCCGTTCACGAAAACACATGCTAGTTTGGATCAAGCAATATGCCAAACGTTTATATTTGATACACAAAAGCGTATACTTCAACAGACCATAATTTAGCAGACTTGTAAATTGTCAGGTAGAAGCAAGGTCGATTGAAACCCTGGCGGATCTTTAGATACAAATATATCATTTAATGATTAGCAAGGCAAGAAAACATTCCCTTTCGTTAGACAAAACGGTTGTTTTTATCTATGCGAAGTTAAAGTTTCATCCGATTCTATTCTGTTTATGAAAAACTTGATTATGTTCTACTTCGAATTTTATGTGACGTTTCACGCATCCCTATTTCAAAGACGAATAAACCATAAAATATATTACAAACGCTTTGTGAAGAACAAATTGGATACTTTAGAATGGTTTTGTTAAGAACGTTTTTTTTTGTCAGCGTTCGTACGTGTTGTTGGAACGTCTTTTTATCAGTATATTTTTGGGATCCGTTGGAACGGTTTCGTTAGAACGTTTTTTTCAGCTTTTGTACCTGTTGTTGGCACTGCTTTGCTTCGTATATTTTGACAATGCAAGGGGCAGGGCCGATGGGGCCGCATTTGGAAGCGTTCGTACGCGGATCCGTTGAAACGTTTTTTCTTCTTTCGTTAGAACGTTTTTTTTCTTCAGTGTTCTATCAAAATTAATCAAAATCGACCTTATGTACCTTTTACGGACAAACGGTGCTTTGCACGTTTTTTTTTTTAAATGACACCATTCGAAGAGCGCCTCAAAATGAAGGTGTGGTTTTCCTTGGAATTTCGATTTAGGTCACCCAAGCTCACCCATCAAGGTCAAACTATCAAAATCAATCAAAATCGGTCTTATGTACGTTTTTACGGACAAACGGTGCTTTGCACGGTTTTTTATATGGCACTATTCGAAAGAGTGCCTCAAAATGAAGGTGGGGTTTTTCTCGGAATTCCGAATTAGGTCACCCAAGGTCACCCATCAAGGTCAAACTATCCAAATCAATCAAAATCGACAATATGTACTTTTTTACGGACAAACGGTGTTTTGCACGTTTTTTTAATAGCACCATTCAAAAGGGCGCTTCAAAATGAAGGTGGAGTTTTCCTCCGAATTTCGATTAAGGTCACCCAAGGTCACTTATCAAGGTCAAACTATCAAAATCAATCAAAATCGACCTTATGTACCTTTTCACTGACAAAGAGGAAACCTAACCTAGCCTAACCAAACCTAGATCCAGATCCAGTTCAGCGTACGCGCACGCGTGTGTTTGTTAGTTTAAGTGGTATGGCGTCATGTTTAGTCTGTTAGACGGTTAATGCTCATTACCGTTCTAACAGGTTGGGAGTGTGGCAGACTGTGGCGCCATCTGTTATGCGGGTTGCGTCGGTGGCGCCATCCTTCGGTCAGGTTCGCAACTGTGCTTCGCGTACCGGCGGCGCCGTTGACCGTAGCGCTAGTGTAGTTGTGTATTGTGACGTGTTCATCCGGGAACTTGGAGGTTTCTCTCGAATCTGACCTCGAAAAATGCCCGCCTTGGCCTGACCTCGATCACCCTGGAGAGAAACCTCCAAGTTCCCGGATGAACACGTCACAATACACAACTACTCTAGCGCTACGGTCCACGGCGCCGCCGGTACGCGAAGCACAGTTGCGAACCTGACCGAAGGATGGCGCCACCGACGCAACCTGCATAACAGATGGCGCCACAGTCTGCAACACTCCCCACCTGTTAGAACGGTAATGAGCATTAACCGTCTAACAGACTAAACATGACGCCATACCACTTAAACTAACAAACACACGCGTGCGCGTACGCTGAATTCGACAACACGTGTGAATCCACGGTTGACAGAACAAATTGACACTCTCGGCCTACCTACACCTACTCTAGCACTTCCAAGTCATGTAGTCTCTGTACCGGTCGTGTACGAACACCGCGAGCCGTTCTAACATCAGCTGCTCTAACGACACCGTCACAGCCCGGATGTAAACGTTCCACTACACCCATCAGCCAGCGCAATCTCGGCACATTGTCTTCAAACGAGAACACGTCCTGTGCCGGATCCCACTGGACCCCTAACACTTTGTGGCATTCACAATCATGATTTGACAATGCAGGACCCTTGTCCAGCACCATACTGCTGTTCGAGCTCAGCTTGGTCAGCGTCATACCTGCTCGGCCCAACACGTCTCTCGCCTCAAAAAACAAAGCACATGCCTCCTCCTCTGTGTCAGCACCACTGAGCAGATCATCTACATACATGTTCTCCTCAAGCTCAGTGACAGTGTTGGAAGATGGAAATCCCTTCAGATGGTGACGAATGGTAGCCGAGAGAAGGAATGGACTAGAATTAACCCCAAATGTGACACGACAGAACTTCATGGTCCTGATCCTACCTGTGTGATGCCACAAGAACCTGTGCACCTCCTGGTCCCTGTCACAGAGCTGAATCATCAGGAATGCTTTCCGGATGTCAGCAGACACTGCAAGCCTCCAGCGCCTGAAGCGAACTAGTACCTCAACTAGGTCAGGGAGAAGACACGGGCTTGTCTCCAGACAGTCATTGAGGCTAACCAAGTTGGGACCCTTTGCACTTGCGTCAAACACAGGTCGCACCTTTGTAGTGAAGCTTGACTGACGGACCACAGGTCGGTGAGGTAGATAGAATACAGGACAATCAACATCATCATCAGACACTTCAACAATGATACCTTCTGCCTCAAGCTCTTCTAGTGCCTGGTTGTACTCCGACTGTAACTGAGGGTCCTTCTCTAGCTTCCTATCAAGGCTACGTAACCTAACCTCTGCAGCCTTCCTGTTGTCCTCTAATCTGAGTTGCTGCTGCTGCACTTCAGGTTTCCACGGCAGTTTGACCTCGTACCTGCCCTCCTTTAAACACACAGAAGATTCAAATCCCTTCAGCACCCGATCAGACTCTAAATCCTCATCCTGAGGTCCAATGTCCAAAACCTCTATATCCCAAAACTGTCTGAGCCTTGACTCAGGCACATCAGACATCACCAGCAACTGATGTCCAACACTGCTCTGGTCCTCAGAGGGGCTGCCAGACAGACCCGACAGGATCCAACCGAACACTGTCTGCTGAGCCACTGGACCTTGCTCCGACCTCAGACAACCAGTGCCCATGAGCTGCCAGTAGTTATCCAGGCCAATCAGAATGTCAATGGACAACTTACTTCCCTCATGTGGATCAGCCAACTCCAAGTTCCCGAGAGAGGCCAGCACACTGGCAGGAATGGAAGGCCGCACCAGTGGAGCACAAATGACTGGAACCTCGGCCACCTCAACCTGTACTGAAGATGGCTCTGAAACACATGCACCAGACATTTTGATACGGTAGATGTTCCTGAGCCTGTTACCACTTTCACTACCTCCGAAGGCAGCATACGCCATCTCTTTAGACCCTACCCACTCCGGGGCACATCTGCCCACCAGAGAAGACGATATGTAAGATCTGTTTGAACCAGTATCAAAGAGCACCGTCGCCTTCACACTGCCATTGCGACCCTTCACAAACACTGAAGCAGTGGGAAGAACTACACTCTGACTGCCAGAAGGTTCAGTGCATGAAAAGTTAACATCAGGAACACTTGTTGACGCAGTTGCTACACGCTGATCAGCAGACTGAGCTGGCATCGGATGACGGACCGAAGAACCAGCCCTGAAACAAGACACAGTATGATGCCCACCTCTACAGTTTTCACACCTTGCACTACAGGAACGTACCCTGTGGCCACTCTTCAAACAACGAAAGCACAAACCAGAGTTTTTAATCTTCTCAGGCCGCTCACCAACGGCCAGTCTCAGCAGATCCGGACACCTGGCAGCTGTGTGTCCCAGTCCACAGAAGCCACAGCCAGGCCTGGCAGCTGTGTCAAGTGCCGATGTAGTTGCCAGCCTCGGTTCAGATTTGCCAGTCCCAGTTACTGTAGACTGAAAGGACTGTGACCTTTCACGACATTCAATTTCTTCCTTTAGAAACTGTAACAGCCACTCCAGGTCTGCCTCCTTACCCACACTCTTCCTTGCCCACTCCATTCGAATGTTCTCAGGCAAACGAGACAGCATCAGAGGGGTAAGCACCACCCCATACCTGTCACCACTGATTTCCAAATTCTCAAGGCTTCTGATATGAACTAACAGTTCATCTTAGAAGGGCTTAAGGCCAGACACTGACTGCTTACTGTCTCTGCAGCTGAGTTGCAACAAAGCCTGCAAGTGTGAGAACACTATCTGTTCCTTTTGACCAAATCTGTCTTTCAAGATCTTGCAGGTCGTCCGGTAACTCTCCTTGCACAGAGCCAGACCTTCCACACACTTACTGGCTTGACCAGTCAGCAACGATCTCAGGTATGTGAGCTTGGTAACGTCAGGTAGGTCACTCGTATCCACCGTCACTGAGAATGCATCCCAAAACTGAGGCCACACTTGAACATTGCCAGAAAACTTTGGTAATTCTAACTTTGGCAACCTCATTGCACCACTGTGACTGGATGCCTCACCAGAGTTTGATGCAGCAGACACTGAAGCCTGATCATTTGAACACAACTTTGCAGCTTTTACCTTTAGAGACACACATTTATCTCGAAAGTCACCAGCTGCACTGATGTCTTCTTGCAACTGTTCCTCTTCCAACTCCACTTCCACAGCTTCTTGGGCGGTATCCCAACTGTACAATCTCCTGTCAAATTAAGAGAGAAGGGATGGCAGCTGCGAAACATCAGGCTCTTTCACATCCAGTACTGCTTGCAGTTTCCCAACTTCTCTCAACAGCCAGCTCTTGCAAGATGAGCGAGCACGTTTAAGTTTTACAAGGTCAGCCATATCTCAATCTAAATGTCCCTGGTTCGATCCCTGGTTTCGGCACCAAATGTTGCGACTTGACCTCGTTCACTCTTCAAAAATGCTTCGCTTGCCACCACCAGCTGTATTACAGAGATACACCTGCCTTGGTGCATCCAACGACAAATACCCTCCGAAACGACCATCCAGCTACCCACAAGGCTGGCACACTCCGACCACCCAACCACGATACGGCCTCGAATCTCTCTCGAATCTGACCTCGAAAATGCCCGCCTTGGCCTGTCCTCGATCACCCTGGAGAGAAACCTCCAAGTTCCCGGATGAACACGTCACAATACACAACTACACTAGCGCTACGGTCCACGGCGCCGCCGGTACGCGAAGCACAGTTGCGAACCTGACCGAAGGATGGCGCCACCGACGCAACCCGCATAACAGATGGCGCCACAGTCTGCAACACGGTGCTTTGCACATTTTTATTTAAATGGCACCATTCGAAAGAGCGCCTCAAAATGAAGGTGGAGTTTTCCTCTGAATTTTGATTTAGGTCGCCCAAGGTCACCCATCAAGGTCAAACTATCAAAATCAATCAAAATCGACCTGATATACCTTTTAACGGACAAACGGATCAAGTCGGATCGGATCACAAACGGATTTTGATAGTTTGACCTTTATGGGTGACCTTGGGTGACCTAAATCGAAATTCCGAGGAAAACCCCACTTTCATTTTTAAGGCGCTCTTTCGAATGGTGTCATTTAAAAAAACGTGCACAGCACCGTTTGTCCGTAAAAAGGTACATAAGGTCGATTTGGGTTGATTTTGATAGTTTCACCTTGATGGGTGACCTTGGGTGACCTTAATCGAAATTCGGAGGAAAACCCCACCTTCATTTTGAGGCGCTCTTTCGAATGGTGCCATTTAAAAAGCCGTGCAAAGCACCGTTTGTCCGTAAAAAGGTACATAAAGTCGATTTTGATTGATATTGATACTTTGACCTTTATGGGTGACCTTGGGTGACCTAAATATAAATTGCGAGGAAAACCTCACCTTCATTTTGTGCCGCTCTTTCGAATGGTGGCCATTGCGAGGCCGTGCGGTGTACCGTTTGTCCGTAAAAAGTTACATAAGATCGATATTGGCTGATTTTGATAGTTTGACCTTGATGGGTGACCTTGGGTGACCTAAATCGAAATTCAGATGAAAACCCCCACCTTCATTTTGAGGCGCTCTTTCGAATGGTGTCATTTAAAAAAACGTGCAAAGCACCGTTTGTCCGTAAAAAGGTACATAAGGTCGATTTGGTTGATTTTGATATTTTGACCTTGATGTGTGACCTTGGGTGACCTAAATAGAAATTCCGAGGGAACGCCACCTTCATTTTGTGCCGCTGTTTCTAATGGTGCCATTTAAAAGTCGTGCAAAGCACCGTTTGTCCGTAAAAAGGTACATAAATTCGATTTTGATTGATTTTGATAGTTTGACCTTTATGGGTGACCTTGGGTGACCTAAATATAAATTCCGAGGAAAACCCCACCTTTATTTTGTGCCCCTCTTTCGAATGGTGGCCATTGCAAGGCCGTGCGGTGTACCGTTTGTCCCTAAAAAGGTACATAAGGTCGATTTTGGTTGATTTTTATAGTTTGACCTTGATGGGTGACCTTAAGTGACCTAAATCGAAATTCCAAGGAAAACCCCCACCTTCATTTTGAGGCGCTCTTTCGAATGGTGTCATTTTTTTTTAAACGTGCAAAGCACCGTTTGTCCGTAAAAAGGTACATAAGGTCGATTTTGGTTGATTTTGATAGTTTGACCTTGATGGGTGACCTTGGGTGACCTAAATAGAAATTCGGAGGAAACGCTACCTTCATTTTGTGTCGCTCTTTCGAATGGTGCCATTTAAAAAGTCGTGCAAAGCACCGTTTGTCCGTAAAAAGGTCCATAAAGTCGATTTTGAATGATTTTGATAGTTTGACCTTTATGCGTGACCTTGGGTGACCTAAATAAAAATTCCGAGAAAAACCCCACCTTCATTTTGAGGCGCTCTTTCAAATGGTGGCATTTAAGAAGCCGTGCAAAGCACCGTTTGTCCGTAAAAAGGTACATAAAGTCGATTTTGATTTATTTTGAAAATTTGACCGTTATGGGTGACCTTGGGTGACCTAAATCGAAATTATGAGGAAAAATCCACCTTTATTTTGAGACGCTCTTTCGAATGGTGTCATTTAAAAAAACGTGCAAAGCACCGTTTGTCCGTAAAAAGGTACATAATGTCGATTTTGATTGATTTTGATAGTTTGACCTTTATGGGTGACCTTGGGTGACCTAAATCGAAATTCCGAGGAAAGCCCCACATTTATTTTGTGCCGCTCTTTCGAATGGTTGTCATTGCGAAGCCGTGCGGTGTACCGTTTGTCTGTAAAAGGGTACATAAGGTCGATTTTGATTGATTTTGATAGTTTGACCTTTATGGGTGACTTTGGGTGACCTAAATCGAAATTCCGAGGAAAACCCCACCTTCATTTTGAGGCTATCTTTCGAATGGTGTCATTTTATTTAAAAAAACGTGCAAAGCACCGTTTGTCCGTAAAAAGGTACATAAGGTCGATTTTGGTTGATTTTGTTAGTTTGACTTTGATGGGTGAACTTGGAAGACCTTAATCGAAATTCCGAGGAAAACCCCATCTTCATTTTGAGGCGCTCTTTCGAATGGTGACCATTGCGAGGCCGTGCGGTGTACCGTTTGTCCGTAAAAAGGTACATAAGTTCGATTTTAGTTGATTTCGATAGTTTGACCTTGATGGGTGACCTTGGATGACCTAAATCGAAATTCCGAGGAAAACCCCACCTTCATTTTGTGCCGCTCTTTCGAATGGTGGTCATTGTGAGGCCGTGCGGTGTACCGTTTGTCCGTACAAGGTACATAAGGGTACACAACCTTCTTTACGCATTTGACCTTGACCTATCACCTTGGTATTAAAAATAACATCAGATTCGTGACCCTCGTATGCGACTTGACCTACATGCGTATTTTAGGCGAAAAATTCGGCCGTTGCAAATTTCCGTTTTGTTGGCTGTTGGCTAACTTCACGGACATATTTGAAAGGAAATAGTATCCGTTCACGAAAACACATGCTAGTTTGGATCAAGCAATATGCCAAACGTTTAAATTTGATACACAAAAGCGTATACTTCAACAGACCATAATTTAGCAGACTTGTAAATTGTCAGGTAGAAGCAAGGTCGATTCAAACCCTGTCGGATCTTTAAATACAAATATATCATTTAATGATCAGCAAGGCAAGAAAACATTCCCTTTCGTTAGACAAAACGGTTGTTTATATCTATGCGAAGTTAAAGTTTCATCCGATTCTATCCAGTTTATGAAACACTTGTTTATGTTCTACTTCGAATTTTATGTGACGTTTCACGCATCCCTATTTCAAAGACAGGATAAACCATAAAATATATTACAAACGCTTTGTGAGAAAAAAAATTGGATACTTTAGAATGGTTTTGTTAAGAACGTTTTTTTTTGTCAGCGTTCGTACGTGTTGTTGGAACGTCTTTTTATCAGTATATTTTTGGGATCCGTTGAACGGTTTCGTTAGAACGTTTTTTTTTGCAGCCTTCGTACCTGTTGTTGGCACGGCTTTGCTTCGTATATTTTGACAATGCAAGGGGCGGGGCCGATGGGGTCGCATTTAGAAGCGTTCGTACGCGGAACCGTTGAAACGTTTTTTCTTCTCTCGTTGGAACGTTTCTTTCTTCAGTGTTCTATCAAAATCAACCAAAATCGACCTTATGTACCTTTTAAGGACAAACGGTGCTTTGCACGTTTCATGATGAAGGTGGGGTTTTCCTCGAAATTTCGATTTAGGTCACCCAAGGTCACCCATCAAGGTCAAACTATCAAAATCAATCAAAATCGGCCTTATGTACGTTTTTACGGACAAACAATGCTTTGCATGGTTTTTTATATGGCACTATTCGAAAGAGCGCCTCAAAATGGAGGTGGGGTTTTCCTTGGAATTCCAAATTAGGTCACCCAAGGTCACCCATCAAGGTCAAACTATCAAAATCAATCTAAGCCGACCATATGTACCTTTTTACGAATAAACAGTACACCGTACGGCCTCGCAATGGCCACCATTCGTAACAGCGGCTCAAAATGAAGGAGGGGTTTTCCTCGGAATTTCTTTTTTGGTCACCCAAGGTCATCCATCAAGGTCAAACTATCAAAATCAATCAAAATCGACATTATGTACCCTTTTACGGACAAACGGTGCTTTGCACGTTTTTTTTTAAATGACACCATTCGAAGAGCGCCTCAAAATGAAGGTGTGGTTTTCCTCGGAATTTCGATTTAGGTCACCCAAGGTCACCCATCAAGATCAAGCTATCAAAATCAATCGAAATCGGCCTTATGTACGTTTTTACGGACAAACGGTGCTTTGCACGTTTTTTTATATGGCACTATTCGAAAGAGCGCCTCAAAATGAAGGTGGGGTTTTCCTCGGAATTCCGAATTAGGTCACCCAAGGTCACCTATCAAGGTCAAACTATCAAAATCAATCAAAATCGACCATATGTACCTTTTTACGAATAAACGGTACACCGTACGGCCTCGCAATGGCCAACATTCGAAACAGCCGCTCAAAATGAAGGAGGGGTTTTACTCGGAATTTCTATTTTGGTCACCCAAAGTCATCCATCAAGGTCAAACTATCAAAATTAATCAAAATCGACCTTATGTACCCTTTTACGGACAAACGGTGCTTTGCACGTTTTTTTTAAATGGCACCATTCGAAAGAGCGCCTCAAAATGAAGGTGCTGTTTTCCTCGGAATTTCGATTTAGGTCACCCAAGGTCATCCATCAAGGTCAAACTATAAAAAAAAAATCAAAATCGACCTTATGTACCTTTTCACAGACAAACGGTGCTTTGCACGGTTTTTTAAATGGCACCATTCGAAAGAGCGCCTCAAAATAAAGGTGAAGCTTCCCTCGGAATTTCGATTAAGGTCATCCAAGGTCACCCATCAAGGTCAAACTTTCAAAATCAATCAAAATCGACCTTATGTACCTTTTTACGGATCAACGGTACGCCGTATGGCCTCGCAATGGCCACCATTCGAAACAGCGGCTCAAAATGAAGGTGTCGTTTTCCTCGGAATTTCAATTTAGGTCACCCAAGGTCGCCCATCAAGGTCAAACTATCAAAATCAATCAAAATCGACCTTATGTACCCTTTTAAGGAAAAAACGGTGCTCTACACGGTTTTTGAAATGGCACCATTCGAAAGAGCGCCTCAAAATGAAGGTGGGATTTTCCTCGGAATTTCGATTAAGGTCACCCCCAAGGTCACCCATCAAGGTCAAACTATCGAAATCAATCAAAATCGACCTTATGTACTTTTTTACGGACAAACGGTGTTTTGCACGTTTTTTTAAATGGCACCATTCGAAAGAGCGCCTCAAAATGAAGGTGGGGTTTTCCTCCGAATTTCAATTAAGGTCACCCAAGGTCACCTATCAAGGTCAAACTATCAAAATCAATCAAAATCGACCCTATGTACCTTTTTACGGACAAACGGTGCTTTGCACAGTTTTTTTTAAAATGGCACCATTCGAAAGAGCGCCTCAAAATGAAGGTGGAGTTTTCCTCTGAATTTTGATTTAGGTCGCCCAAGGTCACCCATCAAGGTCAAACTATCAAAATCAATCAAAATCGACCTGATGTACCTTTTTACGGACAAACGGATCTAGTCGGATCGAATCACAAACGGATTTTGATAGTTTGACCTTTATGGGTGACCTTGGGTGACCTAAATAGAAATTCCGAGGAAAACCCCACCTTCATTTTGAGGCGTTCTTTCGAATGGTGTCATTTAAAAAACGTGCAAAGCATCGTTTGTCCGTAAAAAGGTACATAAGGTCGATTTGGGTTGATTTTTATAGTTTGACCTTGATGGGTGACCTTGGGCGACCTTAATCGAAATTCAGAGGAAAACCCCACCTTTATTTTGAGGCGCTCTTTCCAATGGTGCCATTTAAAAAGCCGTGCAAAGCACCGTTTGTCCGTAAAAAGGTACATAAATTCGATTTTAATTGATTTTGTTACTTTTACCTTAATGGGTGACCTTGGGTGACCTAAATCGAAATTCAGAGGAAAACCCCCACCTTCATTTTGAGGCGCTCTTTCGAATGGTGTCATTTACAAAAAACGTGCAAAACACCGTTTGTCCGTAAAAAGGTACATAAGGTCGATTTTGGTTGATTTTGATAGTTTGACCTTGATGGGTGACCTTGGGTGACCTAAATAGAAATTCCGAGGAAACGCCACCTTCATTTTGTGCCGCTCTTTCGAATGGTGCCATTTAAAAAGCCGTGCAAAGCACTTTTTCTCCGTAACAAGGTACATAAAGTCGATTTTGATTGATTTTGATAGTTTGACCTTTATGGGTGACCTTGGGTGTTCTAAATCGAAATTCCGAGGAAAGTCCAACCTTTATTTTGTGCCGCTCTTTCGAATGGTAGCCATTGCGAGGCCGTGCGGTGTACCGTTTGTCCGTAAAAAGGTACATAAGGTCGACTTTGGTTGATTTTGATAGTTTGACCTTGATGGGTGACCTTGGGTGATCTAAATAGAAATTCGGAGGAAACGACACCTTCATTTTGTGCCGCTCTTTCGAATGGTGACATTTAAAAAGTCATGCAAAGCACCGTTTGTCCGTAAAAAGTACATAAAGTCGATTTTGATTGATTTTGATAGTTTGACCTTGTTGGGTGACCTTGGGTTACCTAAATAGAAATTCCGAGGAAAATCCCACCTTCATTTTGTGCCGCTCTTTCGAATGGTGGCCATTGCGAGGCCGTGCGGTGTACCGTTTGTCTGTAAAAGGTACATAAGGTCGATTTTAGTTGATTTCGATAGTTTGACCTTGATGGGTGACCTTGGATGACCTAAATCGAAATTCCGAGGAAACTCCACCTTCATTTTGTGCCGCTCTTTCGAATGGTGGCCATTGCGAGGCCGTGCGGTGTACCGTTTGTCAGTAAAAAGGTACATAAGATCGATTTTGGTTGATTTTGATAGTTTGACCTTGATGGGTGACCTTGGGTGACCTAAATCGAAATTCAGAGGAAAACCCCCACCTTCATTTTGAGGCACTCTTGCAAATGGTGTCATTTTTTTTTTTGTAAACGTGCAAAGCACCGTTTGTACGTAAAAAGGTACATAAGGTCGATTTTGGTTGACTTTGATAGTTTGACCTTGATGGGTGACCTTGGATGACCTAAATAGAAATTCGGAGGAAACGCCACCTTCATTTTGTGCCGCTCTTTCGAATGGTGCCATTTAAAAAGTCGTGCAAAGCCCCGTTTGTCCATAAAAAGTTACATAAAGTCGATTTTGATTGATTTTGATAGTTTGACCTTGTTAAGTGACCTTGGGTGACCTAAAAAGAAATTCCGAGGAAAACCTTACCTTCATTTTGTGCCGCTCTTTCGAATGGTGGCAATTGCGAGGCCGTGCGGTGTACCGTTTGTCCGTAAAAAGGTACATAAGGTCGATTTTGGTTGATTTTGATAGTTTGACTTTGATGGGTGACCTTGGAAAACCTTAATCGAAATTCCGAGGAAAATCTCATCTTCATTTTGAGGCGCTCTTTCGAATGGTGGCCATTGCGAGGCCGTGCGGTGCACCGTTTGTCCGTAAAAGGTACATAAGGGTACACAACCTTCTTTACGCATTTGACCTTGACCTATCACCTTGGTAATACAAATAACATCAGATTCGTGACCCTCGTATACGACTTGACCTACATGCGTATTTTAGGCGAAAAATTCGGCCGTTGCAAATTTCCGTTTTGTTGGCTGTTGGCTAACTTCACGGACATATTTGAAAGGAAATAGTATCCGTTCACGAAAACACATGCTAGTTTGGATCAAGCAATATGCCAAACGTTTATATTTGATACACAAAAGCGTATACTTCAACAGACCATAATTTAGCAGACTTGTAAATTGTCAGGTAGAAGCAAGGTCGATTGAAACCCTGGCGGATCTTTAGATACAAATACATCATTTAATGATGAGCAAGGCAAGAAAACATTCCCTTTGGTTAGACATAACGGTTGTGTATATCTATGCGAAGTTAAAGTTTCATCCGATTCTATCCAGTTTATGAAACACTTGTTTATGTTCTACTTCGAATTTTATGTGACGTTTCACGCATCCCTATTTCAAAGACAGGATAAACCATAAAATATATTACAAACGCTTTGTGAGAAAACAATATTGGATACTTTTGAATGGTTTTGTTAAGAACGTTTTTTTTTGTCAGCGTTCGTACGTGTTGTTGGAACGTCTTTTTATCAGTATATTTTTGGGATCCGTTGGAACGGTTTCGTTAGAACGTTTTTTTTCAGCCTTCGTACCTGTTGTTGGCACGGCCTTGCTTCGTATATTTTGACAATGCAAGGGGCGGGGCCGATGGGGCCGCATTTGGAAGCTTTCGTACGCGGATCCCTTGAAACGTTTTTTCTTCTCTCGTTAGAACGTTTTTTTTCTTCAGTGTTCTATCAAAATCAACCAAAATCGACCTTATGTACCTTTTACGGACAAACGGTGCTTTGCACGTTTTTTTAAATGACACCATTCGAAGAGCGCCTCAAAATGAAGGTGTGGTTTTCCTCGGAATTTTGATTTAGGTCACTTAAGGTCACCCATCAAGGTCAAACTATCAAAATCAGTCAAAATCGGCCTTATGTACGTTTTTACGGACAAACGGTGCTTTGCACGTTTTTTTTTATATGGCACTATTCGAAAGAGCGCCTCAAAATGAAGGTGGGGTTTTCCTCGGAATTCTGATTTAGGTCACCCAAGGTCACCCATCCAGGTCAAACTATCAAAATCAATCAAAATCTACCATATGTACCTTTTTACGAATAAACGGTACACCGTACGGCCTCGCAATGGCCACCATTCGAAACAGCGGCTCAAAATGAAGGAGGGGTTTTCCTCGGAATTTCTATTTTGGTCACCCAAGGTCATCCATCAAGGTCAAACTATCAAAATCAATCAAAATCGACCTTATGTACCCTTTTACGGACAAACGGTGCTTTGCACGTTTTTTTAAATATGACACCATTTGAAGAGCGCCTCAAAATGAAGGTGTGGTTTTCCTCGGAATTTCGATTTAGGTCACCCAAGGTCATCCATCAAGTTCAAACTATCAAAATCAATCAAAATCGGCCTTATGTACGTTTTTACGGACAAACGGTGCTTTGCACGGTTTTTTATATGGCACTCTTCGAAAGAGCGCCTCAAAATGAAAGTGGGGTTTTCCTCGGAATTCCGAATTAGGTCACCCAAGGTCACCCATCCAGGTCAAACTATCAAAATCAATCAAAATCGACCATATGTACCTTTTTACGAATAAACGGTACACCGTACGGCCTCGCAATGGCCACCATTCGAAGCAGCCGCTCAAAATGAAGGAGGGGTTTACCTCGGAATTTCGATTTAGGTCACCCAAGGTCATCCATCAAGTTCAAACTATCAAAATCAATCAAAATCGACCTTATGTACCTTTTTACGGATCAACGGTACAACGTATGGCCTCGCAATGGCCACCAATCGATTCAGCGGCTCAAAATGAAGGTGGTGTTTTCCTCGGAATTTCAATTTAGGTCACCCAAGGTCGCCCATCAAGGTCAAACTATCAAAATCAATCAAAATCGACCTTATGTACCCTTTTACGGACAAACGGTGCTCTACACGGTTTTTGAAATGGCACCATTCGAAAGAGCGCCTCAAAATGAAGGTGGGGTTTTCCTCGGAATTTCGATTAAGTTCACCCAAGGTCACCCATCAAGGTCAAACTACCAAATCAATCAAAATCGACCTTATGTACTTTTTTACGGACAAACGGTGTTTTGCACGTTTTTTTAAATGGCACCATTCGAAAGAGCGCCTCAAAATAAAGGTGGGGTTTTCCTCCGAATTTCGATTAAGGTCACCCAAGGTCACCTATCAAGGTCAAACTATCAAAATCAATCAAAATCGACCTTATGTACCTTTTTACGGACAAACGGTGCTTTGCACAGTTTTTTTAAATGGCACCATTCGAAAGAGCGCCTCAAAATGAAGGTGGAGTTTTCCTCTGAATTTTGATTTAGGTCGCCCAAGGTCACCCATCAAGGTCAAACTATCAAAATCAATCAAAATCGACCTGATGTACCTTTTTACGGACAAACGGATCAAGTCGGATCGAATCACAAACGAATTTTGATAGTTTGACCTTTATGGGTGACCTTGGGTGACCTAAATCGAAATTCCGAGGAAAACTCCACCTTCATTTTGAGGCGCTCTTTCGAATGGTGTCATTTTAAAAAAAACGTGCAAAGCACCGTTTGTCCGTAAAAAGGTACATAAGGTCGATTTGGGTTGATTTTTTTATAGTTTGACCTTGATGGGTGACCTTGGGTGACCTTAATCGAAATTCAGAGGAAAACCCCACCTTCATTTTGAGGCGCTCTTTCGAATGGTGCCATTTAAAAAGCCGTGCAAAGCACCGTTTGTCCGTAAAAAGGTACATAATGTCGATTTTAATTGATTTTGATACTTTGACCTTTATGGGTGACCTTGGGTGACCTAAATCGAAATTCAGAGGAAACCCCCACCTTCATTTTGAGGCGCTCTTTCGAATGGTGTCATTAAAAAAAACGTGCAAAACACCGTTTGTCCGTAAAAAGGTACATAAGGTCGATTTTGGTTGATTTTGATAGTTTGACCTTGATGGGTGACCTTGGGTGACCTAAATAGAAATTCCGAGGAAACGCCACCTTCATTTTGTGCCGCTCTTTCGAATGGTGCCATTTAAAAAGCCGTGCAAAGCACTTTTTCTCCGTAAAAAGGTACATAAAGACGATTTTGATTGATTTTGATAGTTTGACCTTTATGGGTGACCTTGGGTGACCTAAATCGAAATTCCGAGGAAAGCCTCACCTTCATTTTGTGCCGCTCTTTCGAATGGTAGCCATTGCGAGGCCGTGCGGTGTACCGTTTGTCCGTAAAAAGGTACATAAGTTCGTTTTGGTTGATTTTGATAGTTTGACCTTGATGGGTGACCTTGGGTGATCTAAATAGAAATTCGGAGGAAACGCCACCTTCATTTTGTGCCGCTCTTTCGAATGGTGCTATTTAAAAAGTCGGGCAAAGTACCGTTTGTCCGTAAAAAGGTACATACAGTCGATTTTGATTGATTTTGATAGTTTGACCTTGTTGGGTGACCTTGGGTGCCCTAAATAGAAATTCCTAGGAAAACCCCACCTTCATTTTGTGCCGCTCTTTCGAATGGTGGCCATTGCGAGGCCGTGCGGTGTACCGTTTGTCTGTAAAAAGGTACATTAGGTCGATTTTATTTGATTTCGATAGTTTGACCTTGATGGGTGACCTTGGATGACCTAAATCGAAATTCCGAGGAAAACCCCACCTTCATTTTGTGCCGCTCTTTCGAATGGTGGTCATTGCGAGGCCGTGCGGTGTACCGTTTGTCCGTAAAAAGGTACATAAGGTCGATTTGGGTTGATTTTGATAGTTTGACCTTGATGGGTGACCTTGGGTGACCTTAATCGAAATTCGGAGTAAAACCCCACCTTCATTTTGAGGCGCTCTTTCGAATGGTGCCATTTAAAAAGCCGTGAAAAGCACCGTTTGTCCGTAAAAAGGTACATAAAGTCGATTTTGATTGATTTTGATACTTTGACCTTTATAGGTGACCTTGGGTGACCTAAATATAAATTCCGAGGAAAACCACACCTTCATTTTGTGCCGCTCTTTTGAACGGTGGCCATTGCGAGGCCGTGCGGCGTACCGTTTGTCCGTAAAAAGGTACATAAGATCGATTTTGGTTGATATTGATAGTTTGACCTTGATGGGTGACCTTGGGTGACCTAAATAGAAATTCAGAGGAAAACCCCCACCTTCATTTTGAGGCGTTCTTTCGAATGGTGTCATTTTAAAAAAAACGTGCAAAGCACCGTTTGTCCGTAAAAAGGTACATAAGGTCGATTTTGGTTGATTTTGATAGTTTGACCTTGATGTGTGACCTTGGGTGACCTAAATAGAAATTTGGAGGAAACGCCACCTTCATTTTGTGCCGCTCTTTCGAATGGTGCCATTTAAAAAGTCGTGCAAAGCACCGTTTGTCCATAAAAAGGTACATAAAGTTGATTTTGATTGATTTTGATAGTTTGACCTTGATGGGTGACCTTGGATGACCTAAATCGAAATTCCGAGGAAAATCCGACCTTCATTTTGTGCCGCTCTTTCGAATGGTGGCCATTGCGAGGCCGTGCGGTGTACCGTTTGTCCGTAAAAGTTACATAAGGGTACACAATCTTCTTTACGCATTTGACCTTGACCTATCACCTTGGTATTAAAAATAACATCAGATTCGTGACCCTCGTATGCGACTTGACCTACATGCGTATTTTAGGCGAAAAATTCGGCCGTTGCAAATTTCCGTTTTGTTGGCTGTTGGCTAACTTCACGGGTATATTTGAAAGGAAATAGTATCCGTTCACGAAAACACATTATAGTTTGCATCAAGCAATATGCTAAACGTGTATATTTGATACAAAAAAGCGTATACTTCAACAGACCATAATTTAGCAGACTTGTAAATTGTCAGGTAGAAGCAATGTCGATTGAAACCCTGGCGGATCTTTAGATACAAATATATCATTTAATGATCAGCAAGGTAAGAAAACATTCCCTTTCGTTAGACAAAACGATTGTTTATATCTATGCGAAGTTAAAGTTTCATCCGATTCTATCCAGTTTATGAAACACTTGTTTATGTTCTACTTCGAATTTTATGTGACGTTTCACGCATCCCTATTTCAAAGACAGGATAAACCATAAAATATATTACAAACGCTTTGTGAAATAAAAAAATTGGATACTTTAGAATGGTTTTGTTGAGAACGTTTTTGTTTTGTCAGCGTTCGTACGTGTTGTTTGAACGTCTTTTTATCAGTATATTTTTGGGATCCGTTGGAACGGTTTCGTTAGAACGTTTTTTTTCAGCCTTCGTACCTGTTGTTGGCACGGCCTTGCTTCGTATATTTTGACAATGCAAGGGGCGGGGCCGATGGGGCCGCATTTGGAAGCGTTTGTACGCGGATCCGTGGAAACGTTTTTTCTTCTCTCGTTAGAACGTTTTTTTCTTCAGTGTTCTACCAAAATCAACCAAAATCGACCTTATGTACATTTTACGGACAAACGGTGCTTTGCACGTTTTTTTTAAATGACACCATTCGAAGAGCGCCTCAAAATGAAGGTGTGGTTTTCCTCGGAATTTCGATTTAGGTCACCCAAGGTCACCCATCAAGGTCAAACTATCAAAATCAGTCAAAATCGGCCTTATGTACGTTTTTACGGACAAACGGTGCTTTGCACGGTTTTTTATATGGCACTATTCGAAAGAGCATCTCAAAATGAAGGTGGGGTTTTCCTCGGAATTCCGAATTAGGTCACCCAAGGTCACCAATCAAGGTCAAACTATCAAAATCAATCAAAATCGACCATATGTACCTTTTTACGAATAAACGGGACACCGTACGGCCTCGCAATGGCCACCATTCGAAACAGCGGCTCAAAATGAAGGAGGGGTTTTCCTCGGAATTTCTATTTTGGTCACCCAAGGTCATCCATCAAGGTCAAACTATCAAAATCAATCAAAATCGACCTTATGTACCCTTTACGGACAAACGGTGCTTTGCACGTTTTTTTAAATATGACACCATTTGAAGAGCGCCTCAAAATGAAGGTGTGGTTTTCCTCGGAATTTCGATTTAGGTCACCCAAGGTCATCCATCAAGTTCAAACTATCAAAATCAATCAAAATCGGCCTTATGTACGTTTTTACGGACAAACGGTGCTTTGCACGGTTTTTTATATGGCACTCTTCGAAAGAGCGCCTCAAAATGAAAGTGGGGTTTTCCTCGGAATTCCGAATTAGGTCACCCAAGGTCACCCATCAAGGTCAAACTATCAAAATCAATCAAAATCGACCATATGTACCTTTTTACGAATAAACGGTACACCGTACGGCCTCGCAATGGCCACCATTCGAAGCAGCCGCTCAAAATGAAGGAGGTGTTTTCCTCGGAATTTCGATTTAGGTCACCCAAGGTCATCCATCAAGTTCAAACTATCAAAATCAATCAAAATCGACCTTATGTACCTTTTTACGGATCAACGGTACACCGTATGGCCTCGCAATGGCCACCATTCGATTCAGCGGCTCAAAATGAAGGTGGTGTTTTCCTCGGAATTTCAATTTAGGTCACCCAAGGTCGCCCATCAAGGTCAAACTATCAAAATCAATCAAAATCGACCTTATGTACCCTTTTACGGACAAACGGTGCTCTACACGGTTTTTGAAATGGCACCATTCGAAAGAGCGCCTCAAAATGAAGGTGGGGTTTTCCTCGGAATTTCGATTAAGTTCACCCAAGGTCACCCATCAAGGTCAAACTACCAAATCAATCAAAATCGACCTTATGTACTTTTATACGGACAAACGGTGTTTTGCACGTTTTTTTAATTGGCACCATTCGAAAGAGCGCCTCAAAATAAAGGTGGGGTTTTCCTCCGAATTTCGATTAAGGTCACCCAAGGTCACCTATCAAGGTCAAACTATCAAAATCAATCAAAATCGACCTTATGTACCTTTTTACGGACAAACGGTGCTTTGCACAGTTTTTTTTAAATGGCACCATTCGAAAGAGCGCCTCAAAATGAAGGTGGAGTTTTCCTCTGAATTTTGATTTAGGTCGCCCAAGGTCACCCATCAAGGTCAAACTATCAAAATCAATCAAAATCGACCTGATGTACCTTTTTACGGACAAACGGATCAAGTCGGATCGAATCACAAACGAATTTTGATAGTTTGACCTTTATGTTGACCTTGGGTGACCTAAATCGAAATTCCGAGGAAAACTCCACCTTCATTTTGAGGCGCTCTTTCGAATGGTGTCATTTTAAAAAACGTGCAAAGCACCGTTTGTCCGTAAAAAGGTACATAAGGTCGATTTGGGTTGATTTTTTATAGTTTGACCTTGATGGGTGACCTTGGGTGACCTTAATCGAAATTCAGAGGAAAACCCCACCTTCATTTTGAAGCGCTCTTTCGAATGGTGTTTTTTTTTTTAAACGTGCAAAGCACCGTTTGTCCGTAAAAAGGTACATAATGTCGATTTTAATTGATTTTGATACTTTGCCCTTTATGGGTGACCTTGGGTGACCTAAATCGAAATTCAGAGGAAACCCCCACCTTCATTTTGAGGCGCTCTTTCGAATGGTGTCATTTAAAAAAAAACGTGCAAAACACCGTTTGTCCGTAAAAAGGTACATAAGGTCGATTTTGGTTGATTTTGATAGTTTGACCTTGATGGGTGACCTTGGGTGACCTAAATAGAAATTCCGAGGAAACGCCACCTTCATTTTGTGCCGCTCTTTCGAATGGTGCCATTTAAAAAGCCGTGCAAAGCACTTTTTCTCCGTAAAAAGGTACATAAAGTCGATTTTGATTGATTTTGATAGTTTGACCTTTATGGGTGACCTTGGGTGACCTAAATCGAAATTCCGAGGAAAGCCTCACTTTCATTTTGTGCCGCTCTTTCGAATGGTAGCCATTGCGAGGCCGTGCGGTGTACCGTTTGTCCGTAAAAAGGTACATAAGGTCGTTTTGGTTGATTTTGATAGTTTGACCTTGATGGGTGACCTTGGGTGATCTAAATAGAAATTCGGAGGAAACGCCACCTTCATTTTGTGCCGCTCTTTCGAATGGTGCTATTTAAAAAGTCGGGCAAAGTACCGTTTGTCCGTAAAAAGGTACATAAAGTCGATTTTGATTGATTTTTATAGTTTGACCTTGTTGGGTGACCTTGGGTGCCCTAAATATAAATTCCTAGGAAAACCCCACCTTCATTTTGTGCCGCTCTTTCGAATGGTGGCCATTGCGAGGCCGTGAGGTGCACCGTTTGTCTGTAAAAAGGTACATAAGGTCGATTTTATTTGATTTCGATAGTTTGACCTTGTTGGGTGACCTTGGATGACCTAAATCGAAATTCCGAGGAAAACTCCACCTTCATTTTGTGCCGCTCTTTCGAATGGTGGCCATTGCGAGGCCGTGAGGTGTACCGTTTGTCTGTAAAAAGGTACATAATGTCGATTTTATTTGATTTCGATAGTTTGACCTTGATGGGTGACCTTGGGTGACCTAAATCGAAATTCCGAGGAAAACCCCCACCTTCATTTTGAGGCGCTCTTTCGAATGGTGTTTTTTTTTAAACGTGCAAAGCACCGTTTGTCCGTAAAAAGGTACATAATGTCGATTTTAATTGATTTTGTTACTTTGACCTTTATGGGTGACCTTGGGTGACCTAAATCGAAATTCAGAGGAAACCCCCACCTTCATTTTGAGGCGCTCTTTCGAATGGTGTCATTTAAAAAAAACGTGCAAAACACCGTTTGTCCGTAAAAAGGTACATAAGGTCGATTTTGGTTGATTTTGATAGTTTGACCTTGATGGGTGACCTTGGGTGACCTAAATAGAAATTCCGAGGAAACGCCACCTTCATTTTGTGCCGCTCTTTCGAATGGTGCCATTTAAAAAGCCGTGCAAAGCACTTTTTCTCCGTAAAAAGGTACATAAAGTCGATTTTGATTGATTTTGATAGTTTGACCTTTATGGGTGACCTTGGGTGACCTAAATCGAAATTCCGAGGAAAGCCTCACCTTCATTTTGTGCCGCTCTTTCGAATGGTAGCCATTGCGAGGCCGTGCGGTGTACCGTTTGTCCGTAAAAAGGTACATACGGTCGTTTTGGTTGACTTTGATAGTTTGACCTTGATGGGTGACCTTGGGTGATCTAAATAGAAATTCGGCTGAAACGCCACCTTCATTTTGAAGCGCTCTTTCGAATGGTGTTTTTTTTTTTAAACGTGCAAAGCACCGTTTGTCCGTAAAAAGGTACATAATGTCGATTTTAATTGATTTTGATACTTTGCCCTTTATGGGTGACCTTGGGTGACCTAAATCGAAATTCAGAGGAAACCCCCACCTTCATTTTGAGGCGCTCTTTCGAATGGTGTCATTTAAAAAAAAACGTGCAAAACACCGTTTGTCCGTAAAAAGGTACATAAGGTCGATTTTGGTTGATTTTGATAGTTTGACCTTGTTGGGTGACCTTGGGTGCCCTAAATATAAATTCCTAGGAAAACCCCACCTTCATTTTGTGCCGCTCTTTCGAATGGTGGCCATTGCGAGGCCGTGCGGTGTACCGTTTGTCTGTAAAAAGGTACATAATGTCGATTTTATTTGATTTCGATAGTTTGACCTTGATGGGTGACCTTGGATGACCTAAATCGAAATTCCGAGGAAAACCCCACCTTCATTTTGTGCCGCTCTTTCGAATGGTGGCCATTGCGAGGCCGTGCGGTGTACCGTTTGTCCGTAAAAAGGTACATAAGGTCGATTTGGGTTGATTTTGATAGTTTGACCTTGATGGGTGACCTTGGGTGACCTTAATCGAAATTCGGAGGAAAACCCCACCTTCATTTTGAGGCGCTCTTTCGAATGGTGCCATTTAAAAAGCCGTGAAAAGCACCGTTTGTCCGTAAAAAGGTACATAAAGTCGATTTTAATTGATTTTGATACTTTGACCTTTATAGGTGACCTTGGGTGACCTAAATATAAATTCCGAGGAAAACCCCACCTTCATTTTGTGCCGCTCTTTCGAACGGTGGCCATTGCGAGGCTGTGCGGCGTACCGTTTGTCCGTAAAAAGGTACATAAGATCGATTTTGGTTGATATTGATAGTTTGACCTTGATGGGTGACCTTGGGTGACCTAAATCGAAATTCCGAGGAAAATCCGACCTTCATTTTGTGCCGCTCTTTCGAATGGTGGCCATTGCGAGGCCGTGCGGTGTACCGTTTGTCCGTAAAAGTTACATAAGGGTACACAATCTTCTTTACGCATTTGACCTTGACCTATCACCTTGGTATTAAAAATAACATCAGATTCGTGACCCTCGTATGCGACTTGACCTACATGCGTATTTTAGGCGAAAAATTCGGCCGTTGCAAATTTCCGTTTTGTTGGCTGTTGGCTAACTTCACGGGTATATTTGAAAGGAAATAGTATCCGTTCACGAAAACACATTATAGTTTGCTTCAAGCAATATGCTAAACGTGTATATTTGATACAAAAAAGCGTATACTTCAACAGACCATAATTTAGCAGACTTGTAAATTGTCAGGTAGAAGCAATGTCGATTGAAACCCTGGCGGATCTTTAAATACAAATATATCATTTAATGATCAGCAAGGTAAGAAAACATTCCCTTTCGTTAGACAAAACGGTTGTTTATATCTATGCGAAGTTAAAGTTTCATCCGATTCTATCCAGTTTATGAAACACTTGTTTATGTTCTACTTCGAATTTTATGTGATGTTTCACGCATCCCTATTTCAAAGACAGGATAAACCATAAAATATATTACAAACGCTCTTTGAAATAAAAAAATTGGATACTTTAGAATGGTTTTGTTAAGAACGTTTTTGTTTTGTCAGCGTTCGTACGTGTTGTTTGAACGTCTTTTTATCAGTATATTTTTGGGATCCGTTGGAACGGTTTCCTTAGAACGTTTTTTTCAGCCTTCGTACCTGTTGTTGGCACGGCCTTGCTTCGTATATTTTGACAATGCAAGGGGCGGGGCCGATTGGGCCGCATTTGGAAGCGTTTGTACGCGGATCCGTGGAAACGTTTTTTCTTCTCTCGTTAGAACGTTTTTTTCTTCAGTGTTCTATCAAAATCAACCAAAATCGACCTTATGTACCTTTTACGGACAAACGGTGCTTTGCACGTTTTTTTAAAAAATGACACCATTCGAAGAGCGCCTCAAAATGAAGGTGTGGTTTTCCTCGGAATTTCGATTTAGGTCACCCAAGGTCACCCATCAAGGTCAAACTATCAAAATCAGTCAAAATCGGCCTTATGTACGTTTTTACGGACAAACGGTGCTTTGCACGGTTTTTTATATGGCACTATTTGAAAGAGCATCTCAAAATGAAGGTGGGGTTTTCCTCGGAATTCCGAATTAGGTCACCCAAGGTCACATATCAAGGTCAAACTATCAAAATCAATCAAAATCGACAATATGTACCTTTTTACGAATAAACGGTACACCGTACGGCTTCGCAATGGCCACCATTCGAAACAGCGGCTCAAAATGAAGGAGGAATTTTCCTTGGAATTTCTATTTTGGTCACCCAAGGTCATCCATCAAGGTCAAACTATCAAAATCAATCAAAATCGACCTTATCTACCCTTTTACGGACAAACGGTTGTTTGCACGTTTTTTTTTTAAATGACACCATTCGAAGAGCGCCTCAAAATGAAGGTGTGGTTTTCCTCGGAATTTCGATTTAGGTCACCCAAGGTCACCCAAGGTCACCCATCAAGGTCAAACTATCAAAATCAATCAAAATCGGCCTTATGTAGGTTTTTACGGACAAACGGTGCTTTGCACGGTATTTTATATGGCACTATTCGAAAGAGCGCCTCAAAAGGAAGGAGGGGTTTTCCTCCGAATTTCTATTTTGGTCACCCAAGGTCATCCATCAAGGTCAAACTATCAAAATCAATCAAAATCGACCTTATGTACCCTTTTACGGACAAACGGTGCTTTGCACGGTTTTTTAAATGGCACCATTCGAAAGAGCGCCTCAAAATGAAGTTGCGGTTTTCTTCGGAATTTCGATTTAGGTCACCCAAGGTCATCCATCAAGGTCAAAATGATCCAAATCAATCAAATTCGGCATTATGTACCTTTTTACAAACAAACGGTGGTTTGCACGTTTTTTTTAAATGGAACCAATCGAAAGAGCGCCTCAAAATGAAGGTGAAGTTTTCCTCGGAATTTCGATTAAGGTCATCCAAGGTCATCCATCAAGGTCAAACTATCAAAATCAATCAAAATCGACCTTATGTACCCTTTTTACGAATAAACGGTACACCGTACGGCCTCGTAATGGCCACCATTCGAAACAGCGGCTCAAAATGAAGGAGGGTTTTTCTAGGAATTTCTATTTAGGTCACCCAAGGTCATCCATCAAGTTCAAACTATCAAAGTCAATGAAAATCGACCTTATGTACCTTTTTACGGATCAACGGTTCGCCGTATGGCCTCGCAATGGCCACCATTCGAAACAGCGGCTCAAAATGAAGGTGGAATTTTCCTCGGAATTTCAATTTAGGTCACCCAAGGTCGCCCATCAAGGTCAAACTATCAAAATCAATCAAAATGGACCTTATGTACCCTTTTACGGACAAACGGTGCTCTACACGGTTTTTGAAATGGCACCATTCGAAAGGGCGCCTCAAAATGAAGGTTGGGTTTTCCTTGGAATTTCGAATAAGGTCACCCAAGGTCACCCATCAAGGTCAAACTATCAAAATCAATAAAAATCGACCTTATGTACTTTTGTACGGACAAACGGTGTTTTGCACGTTTTTTTTTGTTAAATGGCACCATTCGGAAGAGCGCCTCAAAATGAAGGTGGGGTTTTCCTCCGAATTTCGATTAAGGTCACCCAAGGTCACTTATCAAGGTTAAACTATCAAAATCAATCAAAATCGACCTTATGTACCTTTTTACTGACAAACGGTGCTTTGCACAGTTTTTTTTTTAAATGGCACCATTCGAAAGAGCGCCTCAAAATGAAGGTGGAGTTTTCCTCTGAATTTTGATTTAGGTCGCCCAAGGTCACCCATCAAGGTCAAACTAACAAAATCAATCAAAATCGACCTGATGTACCTTTTTACGGACAAACGGATCAAGTCGGATCGGATCACAAACGGATTTTGATAGTTTGACCTCTATGGGTGACCTTGGGTGACCTAAATCGAAATTCCGAGGACAATCCCACCTTCATTTTGAGGCGCTCTTTCGAATGGTGTCATTTAAAAAAACGTGTAAAGCACCGTTTGTCCGTAAAAAGGTACATAAGGTCGATTTGGGTTGATTTTGATAGTTTGACCTTGATGGGTGACCTTGGGTGACATTAATCGAAATTCAGAGGAAAACCCACCTTCTTTTTGAGGCGCTCTTTCGAATGTTGCCATTTAAAAAGCCGTGCAAAGCACCGTTTGTCCGTAAAAAGGTACATAAAGTCGATTTTGATTGATTTTGATACTTTGACCTTTATGGGTGACGTTGGGTGACCTAAATATAAATTCCGAGGAAAACATCACCTTCATTTTGTGCCGCTCTTTCGAATGGTGGCCATTGCGAGGCCGTGCGGTGTACCGTTTGTCCGTCAAAAGGTACATAAGATCGATTTTGGTTGATTTTGATAGTTTGACCTTGATGGGTGACCTTGGGTGACCTAAATCGAAATTGAGATGAAAACCCCCACTTTCATTTTGAGGCGCTCTTTCGAATGGTGTCATTAAAAAAAACGTGCAAAGCACCGTTTGTCCGTAAAAAGGTACATAAGGTCGATTTTTGTTGATTTTGATAGTTTGACCTTGATGGGTGAACTTGGGTGACCTAAATAGAAATTCCGAGGAAACGCCACCTTCATTTTGTGCCGCTCTTTCTAATGGTGCCATTTAAAAGTCGTGCAAAGCACGTTTGTCCGTAAAAAGGTACATAAAGTCGATTTTGATTGATTTTGATAGTTTGACCTTTATGGGTGACCTTGGGTGACCTAAATATAAATTCCGAGGAAAACCCCACCTTCATTTTGTTCCCCTCTTTCGAATGGTGGCCATTGCGAGGCCGTGCGGTGTACCGTTTGTCCGTAAAAAGGTACATAAGCTCGATTTGGGTTGATTTTGATAGTTTGACCTTGATGGTTGACCTTGGGTGACCTAAATCGAAATTCCGAGGAAAACCCCCACCTTCATTTTGAGGCGCTCTTTCGAATGGTGTTTTTTTTAACGTGCAAAGCACCGTTTGTCCGTAAAAGGTACATAAGGTCGATTTTGGTTGATTTTGACAGTTTGACCTTGATGGGTGACCTTTGGTGACCTAAATAGAAATTCGGAGGAAATGCTACCTTCATTTTGTGCCGCTCTTTCGAATGGTGCCATTTAAAAAGTCGTGCAAAGCACCGTTTGTCCGTAAAAAAGTACATAAAGTCGATTTTGATTGATTTTGATAGTTTGAACTTTATGGGTGACCTTGGGTGACCTAAATAGAAATTCCGAGAAAACACCACCTTCATTTTGAGGCGCTCTTTCAAATGGTGGCATTTAAGAAGCCGTGCAAAGCACCGTTTGTCCGTAAAAAGGTGCATAAAGTCGATTTTGATTTATTTTGATAGTTTGACCGTTATGGGTGACCTTGGGTGACCTAAATTGAAATTCTGAGGAAAAATCCACCTTTATTTTGAGGCGCTCTTTCGAATGGTGTCATTTAAAAAAAACGTGCAAAGCACCGTTTGTCCGTAAAAAGGTACATAAGGTCGATTTTGATTGATTTTGATAGTTTGACCTTGATGGGTGACCTTGGGTGACCTTAATCGAAATTCCGAGGAAAATCCCACCTTCATTTTGAGGCGCTCTTTCAAATGGTGCGATTTAAAAAGCCATGCAAAGCACCTTTTCTCCGTAAAAAGGTACATAAAGTCGATTTTGATTGATTTTGATAGTTTGACCTTTATGGGTGACCTTGGGTGACCTAAATAGAAATTCCGAGGAAAGCCACACCTTTATTTCGTGCCGCTCTTTCGAATGGTAGCCATTGCGAAGCCGTGCGGTGTACCGTTTGTTTGTAAAAGGGTACATAAGGTCGATTTTGATTGATTTTGATAGTTTGTCCTTTATGGGTGACCTTGGGTGACCTAAATCGAAATTCCGAGGAAAACCCCACCTTCATTTTGAGGCTATCTTTCGAATGGTGCCATTTTATAAAAAAGACGTGCAAAGCACCGTTTGTCCGTAAAAAGGTACATACGGTCGATTTTGGTTAGTTTTGATAGTTTAACCTTGATGGGTGACCTTGCGTGACCTTAATCGAAATTCCGAGTAAAACCCCACCTTCATTTTTAGGCGCTCTTTCGAATGGTGCCATTTAAAAAGCCGTGCAAAGCACCGTTTGTCCGTAAAAAGGTACATAAGGTCGATTTTGGTTGTTTTTGATAGTTTGACTTTGATGGGTGACCTTGGAAGACCTTAATAGAAATTCCGAGGAAAACACCATCTTCAATTTGAGGCGCTCTTTCGAATGGTGACCATTGCGAGGCCGTGCGGTGTACCGTTTGTCCGTAAAAGGTACATAAGTGTACACAACCTTCTTTACGCATTTGACCTTGACCTATCACCTTGGTATTAAAAATAACATCAGATTCGTGACCCTCGTATGCGACTTGACCTACATGCGTATTTTAGGCGAAAAATTCGGCCGTTGCAAATTTCCGATTTGTTGGCTGTTGGCTAACTTCACGAACATATTTGAAAGGAAATAGTATCCGTTCACGAAAACACATGCTAGTTTGGATCAAGCAATATGCCAAACGTTTATATTTGATACACAAAAGCGTATACTTCAACAGACCATAATTTAGCAGACTTGTAAATTGTCAGGTAGAAGCAAGGTCGATTGAAACCCTGGCGGATCTTTAGATACAAATATATCATTTAATGATCAGCAAGGCAAGAAAACATTCCCTTTCATTAGACAAAACGGTTGTTTATATCTATGCGAAGTTAAAGTTTCATCCGATTCTATCCAGTTTATGAAACACTTGTTTATGTTCTACTTCGAATTTTATGTGACGTTTCACACATCCCTATTTCAAGGACAGGATAAACCATAAAATATATTACAAACGCTTTGTGAGAAAAAAAAAATTGGATACGTTAGAATGGTTTTGTTAAGAACGTTTTTTTTTTTGTCAGCGTTCGTACGTGTTGATGGAACGTCTTTTTATCAGTATATTTTTGGGATCCGTTGGAACGGTTTCGTTAGAACGTTTTTTTTTGCAGCCTTCGTACCTGTTGTTGGCACGGCTTTGCTTCGTATATTTTGACGATGCAAGGGGCGGGGCCGATGGGGCCGCATTTGAAAGCGTTCGTACGCGGATCCGTTGAAACGTTTTTTCTTCTCTCGTTGGAACGCTTTTTTCTTCAGTGTTCAATCAAAATTAACCAAAATCGACCTTATGTACCTTTTACGGACAAACGGTGCTTTGCAAGTTTTTTTTTTAAATGACACCATTCGAAGAGCGCCTCAAAATCAAGGTGTGGTTTTCCTCGGAATTTCGATTTAGGTCACCCAAGGTCACCCATCAAGGTCAAACTATCAAAATCAATCAAAATCGGCCTTATGTACGTTTTTACGGACAAACGGTGCTTTGCATGGTTTTTTATATGGCACTATTCGAAAGAACGCCTCAAAATAGAGGTGGGGTTTTCCTTTGAATTCCGAATTAGGGTACCTTTTTACGAATAAACGGTACACCGTACGGCCTCGCAATGGCCAACATTCGAAACAGCCGCTCAAAATGAAGGAGGGGTTTTACTCGGAATTTCTATTTTGGTCACCCCAGGTCATCCATCAAGGTCAAACTATCAAAATCATTCAAAATCGACCTTATGTACCCTTTTACGGACAAACGGTGCTTTGCACGGTTTTTTAAATGGCACCATTCGAAAGAGCGCCTCAAAATGAAGGTGGTGTTTTCCTCGGAATTTCAATTTAGGTCACCCAAGGTCGCCCATCAAGGTCAAACTATCAAAATCAATCAAAATCGACCTCATGTACCCTTTTACGGACAAACGGTGCTCTACACGGTTTTTGAAATGGCACCATTCGAAAGAGCGCCTCAAAATGAAGGTGGGGTTTTCCTCGGAATTTCGATTAAGGTCACCCAAGGTCACCCATCAAGGTCAAACTATCAAAATCAATCAAAATCGACCTTATGTACTTTTTTACGGACAAACGGTGTTTTGCACGTTTTTTTTAACGGCACCATTCGAAAGAGCGATTCAAAATGAAGGTGGGGTTTTCCTCCGAATTTCGATTAAGGTCACCCAAGGTCACCTATCAAGGTCAAACTATCAAAATCAATCAAAATCGACCTTATGTACCTTTTTACGGACAAACGGTGCTTTGCACAGTTTTTTTTTTAATGGCACCATTCGAAAGAGCGCCTCAAAATGAAGGTGGAATTTTCCTCTGAATTTTGATTTAGGTCGCCCAAGGTCACTTATCAAGGTCAAACTATCAAAATCGATCAAAATCGACCTGATGTACCTTTTTACGGACAAATGGATCAAGTCGGATCGAATCACAAACGGATTTTGATAGTTTGACCTTTATGGGTGACCTTGGGTGACCTAAATCGAAATTCCGAGGAAAACCCCACCTTCATTTTAAGGCGCTCTTTCGAATGGTGTCCTTTAAAAAAACGTGCAAAGCACCGTTTGTCCGTAAAAAGGTACATAAGGTCGCTTTGGGTTGATTTTGTTAGTTTGACCTTGATGGGTGACCTTGGGTGACCTTAATCGAAATTCAGAGGAAATCCCCACCTTCATTTTGAGGCGCTCTTTCGAATGGTGCCATTTAAAAAGCCGTGCAAAGCACCGTTTGTCCGTAAAAAGGTACATAAAGTCGATTTTGATTGATTTTGATACTTTGACCTTTATGGGTGACCTTGGGTGACCTAAATCGAAATTCAGAGGAAAACCTCCACCTTCATTTTTGAGGCGCTCTTTCGAATGGTGTCATTAAAAAACGTGCAAAACACCGTTTGTCCGTAAAAAGGTACATAAGGTCGATTTTGTTTGATTTTAATAGTTTGACCTTGATGGGTGACCTTGGGTGACCTAAATAGAAATTCCGAGGAAATGCCACCTTCATTTTGTGCCGCACTTTCGAATGGGCCATTTAAAAAGTCGTGCAAAGCACCGTTTGTCCGTAAAAAGGTACATAAAGTCGATTTTGATTGATTTTGATGGTTTGACCTTTATGGGTGACCTTGGGTGACCTAAATATAAATTCCGAGGTAAACCCCACCTTCATTTTGTGCCGCTCTTTCGAATGGTGGCCATTGCGAGGCCGTGCGGTGTACCGTTTGTCCGTAAAAAGGTACATAAGGTCGATTTTGGTTGATTTTGATAGTTTGACCTTGATGGGTGACCTTGGGTGACCTAAATAGAAATTCCGAGGAAAACCCCCACCTTCATTTTGAGGCGCTCTTTCGAATGGTGTCATTTTTTTAACGTGCAAAGCACCGTTTGTCCGTAATAAGGTACCTAAGGTCGATTTTGGTTGATTTTGATAGTTTGACCTTGATGGGTGACCTTGGGTGACCTAAATAGAAATTCGGAGGAAACGCCACCTTCATTTTGTGCCTTTCTTTCGAATGGTGCCTTTAAAAAGTCGTGCAAAGCACCGTTTGTTCGTAAAACGGTACATAAAGTCGATTTTGATTGATTTTGATAGTTTAACCTTTATGGTTTACCTTGGGTGACTTAAATAGAAATTTCGAGGAAAACCCCACCTTCATTTTGAGGCGCTCTTTCGAATGGTGGCATTTAAGAAGCCGTGCAAAGCACCGTTTGTCCGTAAAAGGTACATAAAGTCGATTTTGATTTCTTTTGATAGTTTGACCGTTATGGGTGACCTTGGGTGACCTAAATCGAAATTCTGAGGAAAACCCCACCTTCATTTTGAGGCGCTCTTTCGAATTGTGTCATTTAAAAAAACGTGCAAAGCAACGTTTGTCCGTAAAAAGGTACATAAGGTCGATTTTGATTGATTTTGATAGTTTGACCTTGATGGGTGACCTTGGGTGACCTTAATCGAAATTCCGAGCAAAACCCCATTTTCATTTTGAGGCGCTCTTTCGAATGGTGCCATTTAAAAAGCCGTGCAAAGCACTTTTTCCCCGTAAAAAGGTACATAAGTCGATTTTGATTGATATTGATAGTTTTACCTTTATGGGTGACCTTGGGTGACCTAAATCGAAATTCCGAGGAAAGCCCCCACCTTCATTTTGTGCCGCTCTTTCGAATGGTAGCCATTGCGAGGCCGTGCGGTGTACCGTTTGTCCGTAAAAGGGTACATAAGGTCGATTTTGATTGATTTTGATAGTTTGACCTTTATGGGTGACCTTGGGTGACCTAAATCGAAATTCCGAGGAAAACCACACCTTCATTTTGAGGCGTTCTTTCGAATGGTGTCATTTTATTTATTTTTAAAACGTGCAAGGCACCGTTTGTCCGTAAAAAGGTACATAAGGTCGATTTTGGTTAATTTTGATAGTTTGACCTTGATGGGTGACCTTGGGTGACCTTAATCGAAATTCCGAGGAAAGCCCCACCTTCATTTTTAGGCGCTCTTTCGATTGGTGCCATTTGAAAAGCCGTGTAAAGCACCGTTTGTCCGTAAAAAGGTACATAAGTTCGATTTTGGTTGATTTTGATAGTTTGACTTTGATTGGTGACCTTGGAAGACCTTAATCGAAATTCCGAGGAAAACCCCATCTTCATTTTGAGGCGCTCTTTCGAATGGTGGCCATTGCGAGGCCGTGCGGTGTACGGTTTGTCCGTAAAAAGGTACATAAGGTCGATTTTAGTTGATTTCGATAGTTTGACCTTGATGGGTAACCTTGGATGACCTAAATCGAAATTACGAGGGAAATCCCACCTTCATTTTGTGCCGCTCTTTCGAATGGTGGTCATTGCGAGGCCGTGCGGTGCACCGTTTGTCCGTAAAAGGTACATAAGGGGTACACAACCTTCTTCACGCATTTGACCTTGACCTATCACCTTGGTATTAAAAATAACATCAGATTCGTGACCCTCGTATGCGACTTGACTTACATGCGTATTTTAGGCGAAAAATTCGGCCGTTGCAAATTTCCGTTTTGTTGGCTGTTGGCTAACTTCACGGACATATTTGAAAGGAAATAGTATCCGTTCACGAAAACACATGCTAGTTTGGATCAAGCAATATGCCAAACGTTTACATTTGATACACAAAAGCGTATACTTCAACAGACCATAATTTAGCAGACTTGTAAATTGTCAGGTAGAAGCAAGGTCGATTGAAACCCTGGCGGATCTTTAGATACCAATATATCATTTAATGATCAGCAAGGCAAGAAAACATTCCATTTCGTTAGACAAAACGGTTGTTTATATCTATGCGAAGTTAAAGTTTCATCCGATTCTATCCAGTTTATGAAACACCTGTTTATGTTCTACTTCGAATTTTATGTGACGTTTCACGCATCCCTATTTCAAAGACAGGATAAACCATAAAATATATTACAAACGCTTTGTGAGAAAAAATAAATTGGATACGTTAGAATGGTTTTGTTAAGAACGTTTTTTTTTTGTCAGCGTTCGTACGTGTTGTTGGAACGTCTTTTTATCAGTATATTTTTGGGATCCGTTGGAACGGTTTCGTTAGAACGTTTTTTTTCAGCCTTCGTACCTGTTGTTGGCACGGCTTTGCTTCGTATATTTTGACAATGCAAGGGGCGGGGCCGATGGGGCCGCATTTGGAAGCGTTCGTACGCGGATCCGTTGAAACGTTTTTTCTTCTCTCGTTGGAACGTTTTTTTCTTCAGTGTTCGTTCGTGTTGTTGGAACGTTTTTTCTCCGTATTTTTGACAATTGCAAGGGGCGGGGCCGCGCAAATACATCGGAAAACTTATGTACGACTTATCTACGAGATGGTCTGGGGTCCGGGGTGGAGACAGCTCCCCCTCCCCCGTAGATCATAGCGCAAGGAGCAAATGCGAGCGGGTGTTCTAAACGTGGGTCCCTGTGACCGTAATTGCTGTAAAGTTTAGGCCAGGTTCGATTATGTTATAACAATTTTGTAATCACATTTTTGTATTCCAATATTTTAATAACATATCGAACCCAGCGCAAATTAGTCTGCCTACACATTGTTATTTATCATGAAGGCATATATTGTTTCATCACTCTATCTTTTGCGAATATGTACCAAACTTCTATAAACAATCAACCTCATTTCAAAAAAGTGCATTGAAATCGGCAGTTTAACTTGGCCCGGACGGCGAACTATTTAGTGTTCACGACTTATTAAAAAAAAAACTCCATCAACTTTCAACAAACAGGTATTTAATATATTACAGTGCACACATGAAACATTTATCTAAACGTTTATTCATAATCAATCAATACACGTTTCAGAAAACCGTGATGCATTCCGCGGATTAACTTGGCCAAGGATGGCGACATATTTAGTGTATGCGATTTGTTTCATTGACCGATCAGGAACGTTGTCACGCTGCTTGGGGCACTTACTTCATTGCTAGCACTATGACTTGTTTATAAATAACATTCAAACCAGAGATAGTGATGGATTATACTGTTCGTCACCATATATTAGTACATATTCTTTAATTTCCCATAATTTAATTTTTGCAATATAAAATGTTGTTAGTTCACTTTTAAATTGAGGCACGATCAATTTGAAACCACACATGTGCAGGGGCGGAACCAGGGGGGCCAAAGGGGCCATGCCCCCCCCCCCCCCCCAAAGGTCCTGATATAGCCCCCCCCAACGGTCGGATGTACAGTTGTAAAAATTGCCTTTGCAGAAGTCAAAATCCAGCTATCCACAGTGCAAAACTTGCAAATTTCTGGCCGCTTCGCGGCATGACACAATGCGCAATTGCTTATACAAATTTGGAAAATGGGAAAATAAATAAATTAAGTGTCTGGCAGTCTTTCCTTGGCGGTACCTAATTGCTAGCCCCAGGGCCCATTCCTTTCATAAAATATTAACTTTTAAGCGGGCTACATGTTAAGCTAGTCTGCCGAGTTCCGAAAAAAGGCGACGCGAACGCAAAGACACAGACATCGGCACCCAGAAGCTGCTTCAGCGGTGCCCAGCTTGCTGGACCGAAGAGCTAATAGTGGGGACCAGGCCAGGACCATCTCCCCCCAGGAGGCTCCTCCAGATCCACGGGGACCATTTATGCGCGGAAACGTCGTTCTTCCCCTTTGCTGCTTTCAAACCATTTGCATTGTTACTAGTTGTTTGTTAGAGTTTGGTTCATATGTATACAGTTATTATTATTATATGTACTATTGAGCGCTGACTGCCACCGGTCATTGTGATTTACTATCCGAGGCTAATGTATATGAAAACTACCTTCATTTCAATATGTTTAATCATACCGAGATGTGCAACCACGAAAAAAGGTTACCTGAGGCTTGGCTCCACTTACGGTCTGGCTCCAATATTACAATTTCGTTAATATTTTTTTTTTTTTTTTTTTTAAATATTTTTTTTTTTAAATATATTTTAGTCATTTTAGCCGACCCCCATTCAAAAATTATCGGCGACACCCCTGGGTACAGCTGACAATTGACATAGTTTTGCTCAGTGTAAGCCAATCTCGGAACAATACAAACTGCAAGCTGACGATCTTTCCTTTTTCGATGTCCCAAAAGGTCGAAAAGCTAACAAAAAGAAAAGACATCGTGTAGTTGCAAAATAAAGTGGGCCAAATCCGGGAAGAAATTCGAAATTGGGGGTAGGTAAGGTCCGTTAAAAACGGTTTGCCCCGCCCCCCCCCCCCCAAAAAAAAAAAACGGCCGGCTGGATCCGCCCTTGTACATGTGTCACAGAAAAATGCAGGTAATTAAATCAAAAGGTGAATACTTCACTTTAACCCTATTTGTAACAGGGGGGGGGGGGGCGGATTCCGCCCCCCCTCATGTTTTCGCAGATATCTCCAGAACAGCTGGGAGCAGGCCCATGAAATTTTGGGAATTTTCATAGAATTGAACTCCGCATTTGGAGTCAAAATTTTGAGTTCTTAACTTGAACAGAGGCGGTTCCAGGGCACAGTTTTGGGTGGGTTCGGAGGCGACATTTTGCGAAAATACTGAAATGCGATCTTCACGGTTTCTTCCTAACTGCATCAAGTATGAAGGAGTTACATCGGCTTACCGTGATTGCAAAAAGTGCAAATTAGATGATGTTAATGAAATATCATACAAAATTGCATGGCAGAGGCGGTTTCAGGGGCTTGAAAAAGGGGGGTTTCCAGGAAGTATTCAATGCTTGGCGGGAAGCCAATAGAGCAATGTAAGGGGCATTTATAGCTATCAAGATGTAAAAGATAGCTTCTGCTTCCATTATTTGCATAATTTGTTACACATAGAGTTTCAGGGGCGTGTTCAGGAACATGAAACGGGGGGTGACTGGCATGGTGATGACGATATGCCAGCGATAACGGCGCAATATACGTTTAGCTTATAATAATATATGCACATATGAGACCAGAAAAGGGAATAAAGTCATTTTTTAAGCGCTCAGGAATGGAAGAAAGGGGGTCATATTATTGCAAGGAAACTAAGAGGCATGGGCTTACAATGACATAACATACTGCAGTTTTCGGATGAAACACGCACCACAGGCTACTCTACGAACGATTATAAGATAATAGGCGAGTCCAGGTAGGGTAAAAAGGGGGGTAAGCAATGTTAATTGAAGTTGTAAGTGAAATAGTCACTGTTGACTAGTTAGTATCATAATAGCGGATAATATACTTATCAAAAGGTCTTGCGCCGCCCTAGTTTGGATCCTGGATACGCCTATGATGAAGTACAACATGCAAAAAGGAACTATCTATGATCAGTAACATATTTATAGTGCTGGGTAGCAACTTGTCTGCGGTTAATATTTTCCCCAATTTTACCCCCCTTTTTCACTAACCTGGTACCGCCTATGGCAACAAATATGATTTATAGCTGTTTTTTCTAATGTCTCAATCACATACCATTGCATTTATTAAAAAAAACATCAAAAAATGGTTTTATTACGCATTTACTTCACCCCCATACTGAGTGACCTGCACACGCCTATGATTTTTGAATTTTCAAACTTCACCGTCATATATCAATTTTCGATTCAATATCTATCGATTCCTATTAGTTGTGTTAAAATCGGTCGATAAACATGAAAGCTATGTTGGATCAAAAATACCACTAAAATTTGTAGTTTTTGCCCCCCTGTTGCCCCCCTATCCCAAATGTATATATTTTTATTATTTATACATGTAGATCGTGTTGAGGGGAACCAAAGACCGTTTCATTTTTGAAAATCGGACGGGTAGATCTCGAAATTTCCTGGGGGGCGGCGGAATCCGCCCCCCCCTGTTACAAATAGGGGTAGCCAGGAGCCTGTTACAAATAGGGTTAATACATGCTTTGTATGTAGTTTGTCCCAGGGAAGCGCCATTTACTTTGTACATCTCCATTCAGCTGAACGTTCCTAAAATTATGCATCCTAGGATATAACCACGGTAAAACTATTGCATATGTTACTAATTATTGGGACAGTCAATGCACACGTGTGCGCACGTACCGTTTCATATTTCAAACCTGTTTTAGCTTTATCAGAGCGCGCCCGCTCGGTCATCGCCCAAAAAAGCGTTTTACTGGTATAATATTGTGGCTAAAATCCGAGGAGATATCATTTAGCGCGATTTTTTTTGGGGGAGGGGCGCTTGGCCCGAGGGGGCGCCCTGGGTTTCCTTGCCCCCATCCGAAAATACCTTCCGCCGCCACTGCGTTACGGAGATAGCGATGACCATTGACCTATATAAGTATAGAGTCTATAATATTCAGCCCGAACGTTCACTGTGATTATTGTCAAATATCGCATGTAGCGGAAGTAAGCAGGGATTCAGCAGGGATCGACGGCCCCTCAGATCGGGCTGAATTTCACAGCGCATTTAGGGAAAGTCCTCCCCTTTCCAAAAACAATATGTAAAAACATTGGTCATCCCATAGAACGGCCGCAAACGCCAAAAAAACTGTATGCCCTCAGGGCATAATCGACGAACATATATAAACAGCGTTGTTAGCGCTAATCTACTCAGTAAAACCGATCATAATGCATACCATTCGAAAGCGCTAATTTTTCCACAGATAATCAATCCAAAATAATGCACCTGGGGCCCTAGGGGCCCAGCTAGGGCCGTTTCATATTTTATCTTAGTTAAAGGAAACAGTTCACCTTGGAAATTTTTTACCCAACTCGATTTGATTATATTTTTTAATACAATTTATTTTTATATTGTCAAAAATGGCCTTATATCGCGAAGATTCAGGACAGAAGGCCGTACATTTTTATTGTTTATCAAAACTATATGCATGCTCTCTGAGTCAGAGTCCTGACGTCACGCGAATGTAAACAATGGTTCAGCCAATCAGATTAGAAAGTAGTCGCGTAAAGATAGACTCGCATTGGAGATGTGCCAACCGGCGGCCGGCGATCGCTTGCTAGCACCAGCTGCAAGCTCATTGGCTGATGGTATAGCCTCTGCCCGGGCTAAAACCAGTACAACATTCTTTCGCCAGCACCGCAATCCTTTGCCAAAAACTCAAATATATTCGGCTGGAGAGTCTTTTCAGTCAAGAAAACTTTCAGATAGGGGTTTCCCAACACGGGCTACAAAACTGCTATCTCGATTATTGATCTCGAAATTGATGTACCGTATGAATTGATGCACTGTGGCGGTTGCTCCAGACTTGATCACTGTAGTGCTATTAATGCATATTACGAACACGTAATTACATGCCTAAGAAGAGCCTCTGAGGCGACAATATCACAAAATTTAGGTTGCAAAACAAGACGGAATATTCCTGGCTGGAATGAATTTGTTCAGGAGAGTCAAATTCTTCTTTGTGATGTTTATGCATTATGGGCACTAGTGAGCAAACCCCGGGATGGATATATTTATCGTCAACTACGCTTAGCGCGGTCACGGTTTAAATATGCATTACGCTATTGCTTGCGCCATGAAAAGGAATTGAGGGCTAAGTCTCTGGCTGACAAACTTGTTAAAAATCCTTACAGTATGGCTGTATTCTGGAAGGAGGTGAAAAAGCTGAATAGCAGCCCGCCTCTCGCTCCATCGATTAACGGCATTTCGGGTGATGGAAATATTGCTGACATGTGGAGGGATAATTTCTCAGAAATTTTGAATAGTGTGAGAAATACAGAATGTAAAGAATTTGTTCTACAGCGATTTTCAACAGTAAGCCATGAATTTGAATGTATTTCTGTCCCTGAAGTTGCTAAGTCTATTGCTGAATTATCATCGGGTCGTTCTTGCGGTAACGACCGGCTCAGTGCTGAGCACTTTAAATTTGCTGGTGTTTCCTGTGCAACGCATTTGTCCTTATGTTTCACGATGATGGCTGAACATAGCTATTAATAAACACCACAAACACAGCAAAACACCGCATTAATTTGCGAAGGTTGTATTGACACCTATTGTAAAAGACAAAACTGGTAAACTAACTGAGAAAGATAACTACCGGCCAATTGCCGTGGCAAAAGTCAGCTCCAAAATTTTGGAAAGGACCATTTTGAACCGCGCTTATGCACATCTTCACACGGGTCATCATCAGTTTGGTTTCAAAGAGAATCACTCTACTGATATGGCAATCTATGCGCTGAAAGAGATAACAGATTATTATTTGCGTAATAGCAGTCCGGTCTTCTTATGCTTCCTCGACGCACGTAAGGCGTTCGACCGGGTAAATCACTGGAAACTTTTTGACAAGTTGCTTGATAGGGGTATGGACACTCATTTGGTGAAATTGCTTTGTTCCTGGTACGAGTCACAACAATTTCATGTTCTTTGGGGTAACGCCTTGTCGGAAGGATTTTCTGTCTCCAATGGTGTTAGACAGGGTGGCATTCTATCTCCCTTTTTGTTTAATGTGCACACTGATGGATTATCTACTCTTCTCGACCAAAGTGGTTTTGGATGTCACTACCAGGGTAGTGTAAATCACTTGTACATGCCGATGATATGGTCCTCCTTTCTCCGACCCTATTTGGTCTGCAAAAAAATGTTGAATATTTGTGCAGATTATACAAAAGATCATGACATTCTGTTTAATACTAAAAAGACCGTTTGCATGGTCATGCTCGCTAGGAAATTTCGTAACATGATTCTTCCTCGGATCACACTATGTGGTTATGCACTAAATTTTGTTGATGATGATAAATATCTTGGCTATCGAATTTCCAACACATATACCAGAGCCGATGACTCGGAAATTCGTCAACAATATCGAGCATTATGTTGCAGGGCCAACTCACTCAGCCGCAAATTCGCTATGTGCACGTACTCGGTAAAGAGATATTTGTACAATACCTATTGTTTGAACGTCAGTTGCATGCATCTGTGGCATTCGTTTCATATGTCTGATCTAAAGAAATTCAAGGTGTGCTTCAACAACGCTGCTAGAATGTTCTTTGGCTACGATAGGTTTTGCAGTGCCTCAAATATGTTCGTGCAAGAGCGCATCTCTGGTTATGATGCGATGTACCGCAAATCGGTGTGGAACTTTGTGTCGCGTATGATGAAATCGGAAAATCGTATAATGT